>BQNB010028403.1:24434-56680 GCA_026074375.1 Tanacetum coccineum | reverse complement strand
ATGTCATTCCGTATAACTGTGACCTGCTCCTAGCATTCCAAGATCACATGAACGTTGAGTATTGCGGATGGAGCATGTTGATAAAATACTTATTCAAGTACATTTCAAAAGGCATAGACAGAATATTTGCTCGAGTCACTAGGCCGATTGGCGAACCTTCAACTGAAGCGGGCCCTTCAAGACCGCCTATAGATGAAATTCATAATTATCTTGAAGGTTGGTTCATCTGTGCACACAAAGCGTACTGGAGAATTCTAAAATTTGATATCCATTATAGAGAGCCGGTTGTCTAAATATTAGTTGTTCATCTTGAAGATATGTAATGAGTAACTTTCAGGGACAGAGATCAATTACAAGAAGTCATCGACTTGCCTGGCCAAAAAAATACGATGCTCACATAGTGGTTTACTTATAACGCCTCTAATCAAACGGGTAGACACCTGACATAGTTGGAGTTCCCATCAGAATTTGTGTGGTATGGTAACAGGAAGAGCTAGTCGCCCGGCGAAACAGTAAATCGTCCATTGGCCGTCTAGCATATGTGCATCCCACCTCAGGAGAACTATTCTTTTTACAGATGCTGCTGTGTTATCAAAAAGGTTGCAGAGATTTTTGGGAGGTGCAAACTCTAAAAGGCATATTCTATCCCACTTACAGAGCTGCGTGCGAGGCGCTCGGTCTACTAGGCGACGACAAAGAGTGCGATATTGCAATTCAGGAAGCATGTGCGTCTGCAACACCAGCAGAGCTAAGATCCCTTTTTGCTCACATACTCCTCCATTTTGACGTTACTGATCCGTCTAAACTATGGACAAAGTATTGGAAAGAGATGAACCGTGACATGCTCGAGAAAGTGTCGCAAACTGTACAAATCCCCGGCTATCATCTTAACGACGATGGATTGCAAGGATACACACTTTATGAAATAGAGGTCGTCCTCAACAACTGTGGAAAATTGTTGCAAAACTTCGGCCTATCACCACCTCCTGAAGGACTCTTGGCTTAGTTAGTTAATAGACTACTTATGGAAGAGCGGAATTACAATCAAAATGCTTGAATGCAAGAGAAAAATGAATCAGTCCCGAAGCTAAACGCTCAGAAAAAAATAATATATGATCTCATTATAAATGCTAATGCAAGGAATTGTCCAAAGCTTATAATCGTTTATGGTCACGGGGGAACTGGTAAGACGTTTATGTGGAAAACCATCATCAGCACCTTACGCCCCGAAGGAAAATTTGTGATGGCAGTCGCATCTTTAGGTATTACTTCTTTACTTTTGCCATTAGGTCGCACCACGCATTACAGTTTTAATCTTCCTCTTGAATTAACAAAAGAATCTTTATGTAAAATAACCAAAAACAGTCATCTAGGAAATCTGTTAGCTGACACCGATATGATAATCTGGGATGAAGCCCCTATGAATGATCGGCGTTATTTTGAAGTGCTGGATAGAAGCCTGACAGATATTCTAAATGCACCGTCTTCTTTGATTGGAGGTAAATCAGTTCTCTTGGGTAGAGACTTTTAGCAAACACTTCCTATTAAGAAGGGAGCCTCAGAAATAGAGATCATAGCATCCTGTATTTCTGAATTTAGTTCTAGGTGTCCTTTAAGGTGTTCACATTGAGAGAAAACATAAGAATCTCAAGACCGGATATCAGTGCGGACGAAAGCAGTTTAGTAAACTCATTTGCTTTATGGCTTCTTGATGTCGGCGATGGGATAGTTGGTCGACCAGATGAAGAAGACCCCAAAAAATACATCTTGGATTAATATTACTCCTACCTATTGCGTACTACCTGATGACCACGGTCTGTCAAAGTTCATCGACTTCATCTATGATCAGAGTACACTCCAGACACCTTCTGCGATCACTCTTCAACAAAAGGCAATCGTGTGTCCTAAAAACGAAACTGCAGACATTATAAATTCAAAAGTGCTCGACATGGTCAATGGTGAACGCACAACCTATGTAAGCCAAGATGAAGCAGTCCCAGTTGAAAACGACAGAGTAGAAACATAGATGTTGTTTCCAGTTGAACATCTAAACACCCTTAAGTTACCAGGATTTCCTCCACATCAACTCGAACTCAAAGTCAAAGTACCGATCATGCTTTTATGAAATGTAAACCTCACAGGTGGGTTGTGCAATGGCACAAGGATGATAGTAAGACAGTTGATGACTAAGCTAATTGAAGTCCAGATTGTCACAGGAACAAGAGTAGGAGAAAAAGTCGTCATCCACAGAATCTTACTCATTCATAAAGATCCCAACCTTCCTTTCGTATTTAAACGAAGACAATTTCCCATAAAGCTCTGTTACGCCATGACGATCAATAAAAGCCAAGGACAATCCCTGAACAAGATCGGGGTGTATCTTACTGAGCCAATTTTTAGTCGTGAGCAGCTATACGTGGCTTTATCAAGAGCCACAACCCCTCATGGGTTAAAAATTCTTATTGAGTCACATGAAAATCATCCTCCCAGTGCTACAAAAAACATAGTATACATAGATTTTTTGGAAAAAATATAGCACGCACCGCAGTCCCAATAAATTTTAATCAGTATCTATATATTTACATACATTTTTTTCTGCACCTAAGTTTTAAAAAGTCTGATACCAACACTAAATGTTTTCCAATGTTTTCCTGTTGCAAGTGTCTGCTATCATCTAAGAATACATATTTGCTAGCTAATATAAGAAAACATAGTTTTGTGACGCTACTTTTAGTACTTCTTTTGTATTTCGCATTCTAATGTGCCGCTCTTTATAACAGTTAGTTTATAGTTTGGTGTAATTCACATGCAATTTTCTCCAGGTTTACTACTCACAAGCAGGTATCTACAATTGGTCAGCTAACTCCGCCCCCTAGAACTGACTCCATTTGCCTTTTGCTATATACTACTCGATCGAGAGGTACACGTCTATCAACTCTATATAAAAATACCACTTACTTCACAATCCATGCATGACAGTAAACACATGTTTGTAGGATTATACAATACAAGCCAACATGAGTTTGAAAGACGTGGACTATTTAAACACGAAGCTACAGATTCACATTGCTTACAGGATCTCTAACTTTATATGTGAAGCCACCAGTCGCTATCAACAAACTTTTGAAAATGACACAGGTTGTCTAAGATGTAGTACCCAAGACTAATAGGTAACATCTTTCTTCGTGTACCTATATCATTTGCTACGGAATACATGTTATAGCTTTTTTAAATTTACAAGTTCCTTTAGTCTCTTATAAAGTAAATCTTCGTATCCAGAGTTAAAGTTGTTAGGAAACACTAATAATAATTATGAAAATAGTTTGCTAAACAAAAAACAACACATCGAACCAACAACATACACAAGTATTTGTTAAAAACATCTTATTTTGTTATACAAGAGGCATACCACGTAGATAGAACACGCCTTACATTAATTGTCCTATAAAGCTTCTAAAGAAGTAACTTACAACAACATTAAAGGTAGACTCGACCTAAGTATACAGACACGACAACGCATTTATTAGAAACATAATAGACATTGCGGAACCCGTACACAACACCTTCCACTCCATACAACCAACCTGCTTCGACATACAAACTCCTAATCAGCCCTTAGTCCCCTCAGCTTTGCAATGAAACTGTTTTTCTCTTATAATTTTGACTGAGTCTCCCTAGCCATTAACAGCAAACGCGACACCTTTTCCATGTCATCGAGTTGCATACGCCTTATTATTTTAAGGCTTTTAAGAATCTCATCACAGATGGTCAGCATCTTAAGCTCATCAATATATTGATCTCTCATCCTAATAGCTTCTCTCAACTCGCTTGACAACATGCGGAACTCCTACAGTTTTTGTGAATCTTCGGCTACTTCTCTTCGAAACAGCACTAATAGCTGATCATTAATGGCATACGAATCAGCAACACGAGAAAACTCTTGAAGCAAAGGTGTATGTGTGTTAGCCATTTTTATAATAGAACACCTTAAAGACTAGAAAATGCTGTCACACAAGATCAATCTTGCATCCACTTATATAAAGGAAAAAAAATTGCATGTAGTGGGGTTTATCAGCTATAAGTGGCATCAGACCTTGCCAAACAACATAAACCACCAACGCAAAACAGTGTGCAAGCCATGTTACTCCAGCTGATTTTATGAAGAATAAAAAAAAGAAAACACAAACAATGTAATAGGTAAAAAATGGTAACCTGCAAACCTAAAAAAATCAGTTCTTAATTGACTAAAAAACTATAATATGAGCAACAAACATAAATTTATTCCTACAATCATGCAACAAAAACTTTATTAAACCAATAAATAAGTATGCTACGGCGTAAAGAAAAAAAATGAAGAGGTCATAATGTGACTGTCATACTTCATGCATCTGTGTATCTGTTAATACAGCCACGCCTCTAACCCTGTTTTTTTCCTTATTACATAGGCTGCATTTGACCGTACCCGAGGCTGAGGAATCGTGTACATTGTAAGTAACTAAATCTTACAGTAATGTACTAACATGGTTTATACTATAAAAATCTAACATGATGCGTGCGTAGGTACAAGGCTAGATACCAGGAAACCTCACCACTCATAATTTACAGATTCCCATACGAAGACTTCCAACAATAAAAGCCAAGAAACAGACTCCCGTGGAAGCCACTCATGGAACTTAAACCGCAGAGCTACAAGGTAAACTCTTAAAGACGTACTCTTTCCCTTAAATCCATTAATTAGATCAAAATAATCTGCATAATAGGGTTTCATAACTGTTTTTTTTTACAATAAATCACTACCACCACTAAGTGGGATTATAGATTGGTTATCACCAAAGTCTTTTGCCAAATAACTCATGAATAACTTCAGTACTAAAGCACATACAAACATAGATCAATACACCAATAGATAAAAGTACATTACCCAAAGTATTACATAGATAAGCTGCAACGACACACACATACCACTATACTACACATACACACCAACACAAGGGTACATAGACGGACCCGACATAGACACGCACAAGGCATATCTCTATTATTTCACAGACACGAAACATAGTACACGCAACACGATCAGTCACCAAATTTAGAAAAATACTTTTCCCTTAAGCTTCTCGATATATACCTTCTTCTCCCGATCTCTTAGCTGAAACTCCCTTGAGACGGCCTGTAACTTGGACATCTTTTCCATTTCTTTGGTCTGTGTTTCTTTCACAAACTGCGATGTTTTCTCAGGCAGATGTAACACCTCCAAAATGGGTCGCAGCGGAAATATGTTCGGGAGCGTAACTTCATAATACCATTGCACAAGATATGAGAGAACAACCTCTAAATGAGTCATTTGAAAAGTAATCTCGTTGATTTAGTTGAAATACACATTTATCCCAAGGTTTGCATCATGGAAGACTGAAAATAATACAACGAGATTTGATAGTTTGTATGCAAGAAGAAATCCATGAATGCAATCTTGTAAAATTTGGACTCCAATGCACATCAGTTATGTCAAGCATCCTTCTTGTCACACCCCACCAAGACGGAAACGCAAGGTGTAACATATTTATAAACATCACACAAGAAGATAGATAAAACACCATACATGAATTTAGATAAAAGAAAATTATTCGAATTACAACATTTCCAAGTACAAGTTTAAAAAGTACAAATGACAATAACTTGAAAAAAATAGACATCCTGAATATGTCCAATTGCAATGCACTAAGTTTCTACTTTACGAATGTCACCTGAAAAGCATGATAAAAACGGTCAACTATCAAAAATAGTTGGTGAGCTCACAGGATTATGTACACAAAATATAGTTTTAGAAAAGAGTAGATGTCCAAACATCGTTCCCAATTAAATATCAAGTTGTCAAAACAAGCCGTGAATCCAAACTGATTCAAATTTCCAAAGACAGTTCTCGTTACCCAAACTAACGTAATATAAATCAACGAATATGTATGCTATAGTGTTTATGCGAGGCACTACTTAAACGCATCTAGCCTTCTAGTTCCAAATCACAACACAAGATGGGTAGGCGTTACCCCCTATCCAAATCACAATACAATATGGGTAGGCGTTACCCCCGATCCAAATCACAATACAAGTCTTATGTCCTAGTACTATGCACCCCGTTTATGGTGGGAGTGAGGAGGGGCTAATCTCCTAATAGCGCTATCCATATGTACTAACGTCTCAATCCCGTTGAGGGGGATATAGTGAGCTAAAAGTAGTGGCGGGTTCCAAGCATACAACAACATACATATCAAGTTCAAGTTCAACACGTTTCCAAAGTTCAACAAGTTCAACTCAAGTTCCATACGTTCAAAACAAGTTCGAGTGCAAATATGCTCAAAAGTTTAAATACTTATAAGTAAGAGCATAGCAATATGACACATCATGCTTTTCACCCCAAAACATTTAAAACATGTAAAAGAGGGGCTGTGAGAAACTCACCTTAGAAGTTAGAATGATAATAGGACTTCTCGGCAAACCACACTAAGTAGGCAACCCAAACGAATACGCAACCTTCTACTCGCAACCTAAGGCAAGTAAATATACCTAATTAGATCCTATACGATATGCTCGGACAATATTAAGGTTCTTTTGTTAAGTCTTGTGTTCACATTCGTTTCAAAAGACACTTTTATCATAAAGCATAATTTCTACTAATTTTCCCCGAATTTCTTGTTATTTTAAGCATTAATTTGATCAAGTTAACCAAAGTTTCTGGTCAAGCTACTGCTCTAGGTCAAAATTTGATGTTTTATGTCTGTCCATGAATTTCCTAAAATTTATTAAGGACTTATACCCGACCATTTATACCCGACTCCAAAAATGGTAAAACCTGGACATATAAAAGTATTTTAATGATCAGAAGGTCTAAATTAAGGTTATATGAGTTAGTCCAATGGAAGACTCTAAATAACCCTTACAAGTGTCTCCCATATCAGTTTCAATGATAAATTCATCGTGGTTTATGATTTATGGTCATTTTAGTACAAGGGTTGAAAAGAGATTTTCGGGCAGATTTGACACCTTTCACCATTTTGTAACTTTCACTAACTAAACGACCTCATATTTTTACAAAGCTTACATTTATGGAAAATAGACTCAAATTACTTGATTTTAGGCTTTGGAATCATGTCAAAACATTTATTTATCATCAACTTATGCTCCATTCAATATGACCTAAAGATGAAATAGGGGCTGATTGAAAAATAAGTTTGACTAAAACAAGTCAAACCACTAACCCAAAATGCAAAAACGACCCAATTAACTCTTGAACTCATTTTATAAATATTTAAACATCCTTTTTATAAATAAAAATCAGTAGGTACCTTACAATATTTTTAAACCATTGCATGTACAAGTTTACACCCGATCTAGCTCTAAATCATGGTTTTATGAACGTTTTTGTGACTAGTTTTATCATTCGAATCCCCAAACCACCCAAACAATTCCTATAACTATTGTATCATCATTATAAGAGTCTCAAAACACTACTTTTATAGTAGCTAATTAATTTTATAGATTAGATCTAAAGAAAATGGATGAACATGCGTTTTGAGCCAAAATAGGCACTTTTCGGGTACAAGATAGGCATAAGCCGTCTGATACCCTTACCATACCTATGAGAACACCAATTGAATGACAATATGAAGATAAGGCTGAGATGATTCAACTTTCCAAGATGATGATTTGAGTGAAAAATGAACCAAGAAACTTGTTAGAGATGATTAAACAAGCCCTTTTTGGAGTAGATCTTTTGTTAAACAAGATTTTTGAGTGGTGGTTGATCGTGGTGATGTGGTGGACAACTCAAGGAGGTGGAGGAGGAAGGAAAACTAGATTTTAGAGAGAGAGATAAGTGTGTATATGTGTAAGAAAAAATTATTAAAGGAGGAAGTGTGTGAGAATATTAAAGGCTTTTTCTTGGTTGTGTAAAGGAGTTAAGAGAAGCAATGAATGGGATTGGTTAAGGGGGTGGTCTTGGTCAGTTTTAGGGTCTCAAGGCAAGAAGGAAATCAGATTTTTGATGTTTATTTATGTTTTGTAGGTATTTATTTAATGTAAGTAATATCTTGTATGATAAATGTATAAGTTTTTATGTAAAAATGTATAGTTATGTGTATAATTTGTAGTATATTGTAGGTTAAATGTAAAATATGTTAAGTAATGTTGGTTAAGAGTTAATTTATACACTTAGGTCATATTAAAGTGTTTTAAGTCCATTATAAGAAGCGTAAGTGCAAAAACGTAAAAATTTACGCAATATCGGGTTTACCGGGAAACTTGCAAGTTATAATGAACGAAGTGACCTAAGTTCATAAAAGTGAATGGCCTATGTTTATTAGTGGTTATTGACATTTTCCTAATGACCTTTGAGCATATCGTTAATCTTTAAGACCGTTAACTAGGATCATAGGTCGAAGGTGCATTCGTATAACTAAGGTTCTTAAAAAACATTTAACACTAAAAATGACACGACCATGTAAGAGTGACTCAACAAATAATTAGAAGGAGGTCAAAATGTCATATGTTTTCTATCGGTTGCTAACCTCAAAATAGACAGTTGTCATAGTATTCCCCCGTTAAAGGGAATTTCATCCTAAAATTTTAGTTGCTTGTCCTAAGCCATAGCGCTCGCGAACAGTTGCGGATACTTGCGCTTTATCTCTTCTTCTTGTTCCCAACTAAATTCCGGTCCTCGTTGGGAGTTCCAACGAACTTTCACGATGGGAATGCGAGTTTGCTTTAGTTTCTTGACCTCACAGTCCATGATTTCAATCGATTCCTCAACAAAATGTAGTTCGTTGTCAATCTTGATTTCTTCCAGTGGTACGTGCAAAATTATGTATGCCAGGCATTCCTTTAGGTTTGACATGTGAAACGTGTCGTGAATGCCTATAAGTTCTTACGGTATACACAATCGATAAGCTACAAGACCGACTCGTTCGACAATCTTGAACGGTCCTACGTATCTTGGGGAAAGCTTGCTTCTCTTGCCAAAATGTACTATGCCCTTCCAAGGTGATACATTGAGTAGTACTTTATTGCCAACATTGAACTCTAACGGCTTTCGCCGATTATCAGCATAGCTCTTCTGGCGATCTCGTGCAGCCTTAAGTCTTTCCTTGATTTGCACAATTTTATCTATAGTTTCGTGGACAATCTCCGGTCCAATAAGCTTGCTTTCTCCTACTTCTGCCCAAGCTATAGGCGTTTGACATTTACTTCCATACAAAGCTTCAAATGGTACACACTTTACGCTCGAGTGGTAGCTATTGTCGTACGAGAATTCGACTAATGGAAGATGAGTATCCCAGTTTCCTCCAAAGTCAATTGCGCATGCTCTAAGCATATCTTCCAAAGTTTAAATGGTACGCTCACTCTGACCATCGGTCTGTGGATGGTAAGTAGTACTCAAATCTAGTTGCGTTCCCAATGCTTTCTGTAGCGATTGCCAAAATCTTGATGTGAACTGACTATCACAATCAGATATGATTGATATAGGCACACCGTGCCTTGCTACGATCTCGTTGATGTACAGTCTTGCAAACCTTTCCGGTCTTGTAATCTTCACGGATAGCTAAGAAAGGCGCAGTTTTGGTCAGTCGATCGACGATGACCCATATCGCGTCATGTCCGTTGTTAGTTCTCGGTAACTTAGTTATGAAATCTATGGTGATCTTCTCCCACTTCCACTCAGGAATCTCTGACTGTTGAAGCAATCTCGAGGGTTTCTGGTGTTCTGCTTCGACTTTAGAGCAAGTCAAACACTTGCTAACATACAAAACAATATCCTTGTTCATTTTGGGCCACCAATATAAGTCTCGTATATCATAGTACATCTTGTCTGCTCCAGGATGTATAGAATACTTCATAGCATAGGCTTCATCCATAATTAAAGTTCTCAAATTGCCATATGTCAGCACCTAAATTTGTTCAACAAACTACAGTCCGCCACCTTCTTTTCTTATAAACTGCTCCTCCAATCCTCACAAAATTTTTTCCTGAGTATTGATGTCCTTGGAAACTTTGCTCTGAGCTTCCAGTATCCTAGCCTTAATGTTAGAGTGAATCTTCATGCTCATAGCTCGAGTTCGTCTCAGTTTCATCCATTCATTCCTGCTCAATGCATCAGCTACTACATTTGATTTACCTAGATAGTAGTGAATCACACAGTCATAATCGTTAAAAAGTTCTATCTATCGCTTCTAACACATATTTAACTCTTTCTTATCAAAGATGTGTTGGAGGCTCTTATGATCAGTATAGATAACACTCTTTGTTTCGTACAAATAGTGTCTCTAGATTTTGAGAGCAAATACTATTGCTTCCAACTCTAAATCATGAGTGGTGTAATTCTTCTCATGGATTTTGAGTTGTCTGGATGCGTATGCATCTACCTTGTTCCTCCTTGCATCCAAAACGCCAACCAAAACACCTTGGTTCGATGTGTCACAGTAAACAACAAAATCATATGCGCCTTCGGGAAGTGCCAAAATTGGGGCATCACACAACATGTCCTTTAACGTCTGAAAAGCGGTCTCCTGCCCATCACCCCACTCGAACTTCTTGTTTTTTCTGAGTTAACAGGGTGGAAGGGTTTTGAAATCTTTCAAGATGATATTTACGATAAATCGCCTATAATATCCCGCCAAATCTAAGAACGATACGGATCTCGGTTGGGGTCTTCGGGGTTTCCAATTTTTCACTGCTTCAATTTTGCTGGGATCCACATGTATACCTTCACTGTTTACTACATAGACGTTGGTTGGAGATAATGAACTTCTTGTAGCCAGAATTTGCATTTCAAGAATTTCCCAAAATTTCTCCTTTTCAAGCAACTCTGGTATCAGTTTTAGGTGAACCTCATGCTCCTATTTGGACTTTGACTAAATTAAGATGTCGTCAATAAAGACAATGACAAACTTATCAAGATACGGCCTACATACGCGGTTCATAAGATCCATGAACACCACGGTGGCGTTAGTTAAACCGAAAGGCATGATCGTAAATTCAAAATGTCCGTACCTCGTCCTGAATGTAGTTTTGGGAATATCTTCTTCGTGATATTCAATCTGAATACTACCGCCGGATCGAAGATCTATTTTCGAAAATACCAGTGACCATTGCTGCTTGATCGAAAATGTCATCCGATATCTATAACACTCCCAAATTTACACACGCATCGGAATACAAACATTGGGTGTGCTATTTATAATACAAGCTCAGAGTCACGGTTAAACGACTTTTAAAAGAGAAATATTTACTAACAAATAGTGCATTCAATTTTTATTAAAAAGATCAAAATTACAAGGTCTCGATAAACTTTATGAAAACTCATTTCTAAATAAGCCACAACATGACTAAGTTTCTTTAAAAACATTTTATCATATGTACAAAGTTCACCAAGTCCACGTCCTTCACGCTTTGTCCCATCCAAGCTAGCAAGCATATACCAGAGATAAACATGCTAAAACGTCAACAAAATGTTGAGTGAATCCATAGAGTTTATAAACAATCATTTTGAACATAAGCATAGCAAAATATTTAGTTCATAGAACAATCATAACGATGCTAGAGCCACAAACCGAACCTTAACCATGTGCCCAACCTGGAATGATAGTGTTACACACTCCCAATACTAAATACAATATGTCTCCATATGCCCTCGTGAGGTACACACGCCAGACAGGTCGTTAGGCCAAAATAGATCTATTATTATTGCATCAGCGTTTACCGGTTATCGGTAATTAATGGTCCATGAAGGAAGGACCACAACATACCACTCATAGCAACGTTCACGTAATAAAAATCACTTGTGTGTCGATTTTTCTAAAAACATAGCATGTATCTCCCTCGATGGTTTAAAAAAAAACATAAAAAAAGATTTAAATGCGAGGTATGAAGTCACCACTATTTGAAGACCGAGTAGTGAGAAAACATCATCTAAGAGAAGAGGCTCCAATGACTTAGTCGCGACCTATAAGGCAAGACGCGACTTAGTATAAATAAGAAAATCAATACGTTAAAAATAGTTATACGGTTATAAGATATATTTAAAATATGTGCGACATTGCATAACCACTTAGCCTAAGTGTTTCCATCCCTAATTTGAGGTACAACCTGAGATTATGACCCATTAAACATCCACAAAGTTTCACGAGTTAACTCTCGTTTCATCAACACGTTTGTACACTTTTTATAAATTAAGAAAGGACGTAAAAAAAACTTAGTTTCTGATTTTGACCTGACTTGTTGACACTATATCTCCTCGTAACATTAGATATATATCTTATATATCCTTAATAAAAATAATACAAGTATGCATGCGATGAGAAATCCACTTGCGCGTTCTAATTAATATCACTTAACGTGTTGTAAAAGCGACCATTTTTACATACATAGATTACGTTACATCATTGAGGACTTTCTATCTTTATCAAGTTTCTAACTTTAGAAAGTTGCTATTTTTGGAAAGTTATCATTTTGAGAAAGTTACTATTTTTAGTAGGTCCGGTTATCGGATTATCATAATCGATATAATTATTAGATTTAAAATCTCGACACTTGTGTCACATTTTATTAACATCCATTTCTTATATACCATAAACATATATAGTAAGAATAATGAGAGTTTATTATTTTTTTATAATTATCCAGCAAGACTCAAATTAGCTCAATTGACTTTTTAAAATTCAACGTTTGACTTTTTAATAAACATATATGTATGTTTTTCTCAAAACTGACCCGTTATATCACATTTTCGTTACTCGGACTCTAAAGAGGTTTTATGTAAAACATTATTTCGGACAACTTTTCAGTTTTAGTAGAGATTTAAATCTCGACAGAAAATGGCCGAAATGCCCTTACAAAAATTTTGCTGATATTTATTTTATTTTTAAGGAAATGTAGAAATTTGACTTTTAGTTTTGACCCATTATTAAGCGATTTTAAAATTAACAAGCCTCGTGGCAAGGTAAAACGACATTCCGAACAACTTTCGTGTTTTGCCGGAAGGCTAAAACTGACTCGAAAGTGCTCGAATCGCTCTTTAAAAATTCTGTCAGCTTTTAATTAATTATTTTAAGTGCTGAAATTTTCACTTAAAGTGTATATCCCGATTTTGCTCCAGTTCTTCGTTACATGGAGTTACGAGCTCCGTTTTATATCAAAACGTTTGTAAAAATAAACTTGATATAATTTTAAAAACAAAAATCAGTTTTTACGAAATCTCAAACCTCGAAATACGTGTCCAATTTTCTGCCCAAGACCGCATATTACGAAACGCGCCAAAAGTTTATTTTTGACCCAAAAATCAACTCATATCAAGTTTAAACCCACCTATACATGATATTCAAATCGTTTAATTTTCCTAACAACGCCTTCAAACTAATCTATGCAAGTTCTTGACGGATTTCATCATCAAAGCCATTTATCAAATAAGAATTATAATCGCGAAACAAAGATTATACTAGTAATAGAAATTACTCACATGCTATACCAAGCAAGATCAGAGAAGAAATAGTTTGTGCCTTGTTCCTTTTTTCCTTAGTCTCGGCTCAAACCACAACAACCAGACCGAAACACAACCAAAAATCTAACCAAGCCTCAAATCTATATAATATTATAATGTATATATATATATATATATATATATATATATATATATATATATATATATACATATATATTACACATATACGAATACTAATCTCATGTCATTCCTAATGGCGACACCATTATTAATGTCAATAGTATACTCGATGTAAGCGTTTGTAGCGATGATCGAAACCTATATATATATCATATTATATATATTTTTTTATATATATATTAATAGTATTTTGATTTTTTTATTTTATATTAGTTGAGTTATTGCGGTTTCATAGGGTACCGTTGTGCTGAGGTGTGTGTTTAGTGTTTTCTCACGTCTTTGTTCGGGTATCGGGGTATGGTTTTTGGTCCGTGGCGTGTAATGAGGGTATAGGCGGGTGTTTTGTAGTTTATTGATTTGGAAGTTCCGTGTGCATCCAACTAAGCTCGAGTTATTAGCTTTGGATAAGCGGTAGGATCGGATTGGTTTGGGTTGGTTCGTTTGTGTGGTGATGGGGTTGGTGGGGTAGCTCTATAAATGGTTTGGGGCTCTCATTGAGCTGCGAGTTGCGGTTTTATCGGACATCGCTTATATGGGCGTTCTGGGTGTGGATCACGACACGTGTATTTTTTTCAAATACAGTCAAGGAGTCCATGGTTTTGAAAAAAATAAAAAAATGAAAAAAATATAAAAAATGAAAAGAAAAAAATAAAAAATGTCCTCCTAGTGTTACCTAGTTCGTATGACTCTGTGTGTGGTGCTCTATAATACCTCTAAAACACCTGAAATTTATTTTTACAAACGCAAGCGGTTAAAAATGAATAGTAAAATTAATAAAACCATTGGGGTTGGTGGTGCTCTGTTGTCGTGGACCTACTTTCATTAATACTAAGATCCGACGAATCACGGTTTTTTGGGGGGTAATGTTTGTGATGTGGGTGTCTTTTCGTAACAGGTGTGATTTATGGTATATAAGATACTTTTTTTTTTCTTTACTTTCTTTTTTAAAAGATGTAAAATTTTTCTAAAACATAATGTTAGTAATTTTATTTTTAATTAAATAAATAAAGATTAGTGTTACAATGGTTCGCACTCCATTATTAATAATTTATGTAAAAACTCGGTTCTAAATATGCACTCCATCATTTAATGGTACTTTCTTGTATATTTTTCATTTGAGAATATTCTGTTTGGATTACATGTTAACCGTTATAAACTATGTACAATGATTCATCCTATTAAAGTTCCAACAAGTGTCATCTTCGATATATGTCTACGATCACCGTCCCCATACAATTAGCTAGCAAGCATTAATTACTATAGTGAGATTAATATAAACATGCTTCTAAAAACGTAGTGTGGTCAACAAAAATGTTTTTGAATGTGGTAATTCCAATTGAGAGTTTATAGATTAATAAATAAACATCTTTTTTTTTCAAACACAAAGCATACGCAAAAAAGCAAACAAAAACATTTTTAGTAGTTCATAGATAGAACCTACATTCCCTGACTGGTTGTTGCTTTTGTAGGTGACACGATAATATTGAACCTTCTGTTTTTAACAACATCGTGCCCCCACACCCGGATGTGTTGATCCTCGTGTGAAGGTGATTGACTTTGTTAGTGAGTTTTAGTTTGTACGTGATTTGTGGATGGGTGATAGTGAGTGGTTACACATACTCCTCATTACTAAATACAATATTTGTCTTAATTATATGCCGCCTCGCGTATCGGAGGAAAGGAAACTGGACGAGGAGGGGAACACTAAGCAGGTCCGACAGTGTATCTGGGTTGTTGTCGTTCGTTTTATGTTGTTAGGAGCTGTAATCTAGATATATTTTATTTATATGCTATCAGAGGTCACCGGTTTGTTTTTGCCTATCGGTGTTTTGAGTTGTGGTTTTTGATTAACGGTTTCTTTTTCCAGGGAAGCAGGAGCCCACTATTAGTGTCACTGGATAGGTACATGTGTTTGACGGAGTAAGACGGACCTCGGATTCAGGTCGGACACTACATTACCACTCTAGCAACTGTCTTTATCACTTAAATAAAATCACCTGTGTGTTTGTTGTCTTGATTTTCTCAAAAACAAGCATATGTTTTTTTTTTTTTTCACCCCCCCCCCCGCCCGCCCCCGCGGTGTTTTTAATATAACATTAAAAAAGATTGTAAAATGTCATGGAGTCCCGAGCTATGAACTGGCACCGATACGTCATGTAGGAAGATCTCGCAAGGGAGGATCAATTTGGTGTTTCGTGGATTTGTTAGACTGTTGAGGGAGGAAATCAAACGAAGAGATGTAGTTTCGGACAGCGACGCGCACTGACGATAGAGCCCGTGTGGCAGTATGGAAGTCACTCCAATCTCCGTGTGTGTGGGGGGTGTTGGGTGTTCTGTTATCTGTCGTTTGTGTTCGTCAGGGCTATGGGGGGAGGAGGCATTGGTGGGCCTGCTCGAATGTGTACCGCAGTCCAAGTGGTGTTATAGGCATTGTCGGAGTACAAGATTGGTTGTTAGTTGTGGTTGTTTTGATCTTTAGGGTTGGAGTGGTCTTGTGCTTGGGGGGTGGGCGTTTTTGTTGGTTTTTGCTGGTGTGATTAAAGAGGAGGGTGTAGGTCGGGGCGCTTGATTGAGCGAGTTATGGGTTTTTGATTGTATTTCTTGCTTAGGTGTGGCTTTGCAGGATGATTATTATAGCAACATTAGCCCTACGCATAATTGTGTTTTACCATCCTAATGTTGATTATCCTGGTTGTTTCTCGGTGATACTTTATGAGCGGAGATGATTCTTGAAACCCTGAGTAACTTGAATGATTGGCTCTTCGTGCTTTTTTTTCTATTCTAATCGTGGTTTCTTAAAGCTCGTGGTTTTTTGTGTTGATTTGGTAATACTTTTTTTTCTATAGTAAATTCATAGAAGTGGACATTTAGTCTACATTTCCTACAAGACGTTAAAAAAAAAAAAATAATAATTAAAATAAAGTAGAAAAAAAAATGAAAAAAAAAAATAAAAATAAATAAACATAAAAACCTCCAATTTACGATTTTTTAAATAAAAAAAATCAATTATTCTTAGATTTTGACCTTTCGGCTCTGGAATCCTTGTGGTGACCACGATATCTTTCCTAATCCTGTAAATGCTAAAACATGAGGGTTTCTCTCACAACTGGAAGCAGGCCCTCCCTTCACTCTTTCCTTAATTCTTCTCTCCACTTTTTTATTAAGTCTATTTTCTTTAATGGTTTGGCGCGCCTACACTGTGCCTCACTCAAGCTCACCCCTTAAACTGTTTACCTATTTAATTAGGAACATGACTTTGTTATGGATTGTCTTGTTTATAAAAACCTGTTCTCTAGCTGGATATGTTTTCCCGTTTTATATTTTGTCTGATTTGTGTGTTGTTCAAACTGTTCGAGGCTTTAAATATCTGGAGGTTATAGCCGAGAACCACAGTGAGGGAAACATGCAATACATCATAACTCCTTACAATAGATTATTTTTATAGTTTTTATACCATCTGGGTCATTACGGGGTGTTCTTGGTTCTGCAGGCGGTTTGGCCTTTAGTTATATATGATTTTTGAACGCATTCGGGGTATATGTAATTTTTTTTTATAATGAGGCGGTGGTGGAGAGGGGTTTTTGTGCCTGGGGGGTTTCTGTTTGGCATTATTATATCTGGGGGCTTGGTTTTGGTGTTTTGGTGCTGGATGGGTGGGAGGTGTTTATAAGGGGGCGGAAGTATGGGTGAAGCACTGTGGAGAACCGGCGGGGGGAGTAGTCGGAGCAGGGGTGAAGGGTTTCGCGCTGGGTTTGGAGTTTTTTTATTGTTTAAAAATATGTTTTTATATTTTTTTTTATATTAATTTAATATTAAAATTATATTATTAAATGGTTCATTAACTATCCTCATCCGCGAATATAAGTCGATACAAAACCATATAATTTCGTCACATGAACTCTAAGACTATATCTACCCCAACATTTGTATTTTTTAATCACAATGTGTAACAGAGGACCAAACAAATTATGAGGGGAGAAAATATCTCCTGGTTTGCTCTACCTTGATATAAAATTCCTTTGCCCAATTAATTTTCTACTCCCAAAACTCATCTCAATCAAAAAATTTATTTATGCAATGCGCAATAACCTATAATAAAACATATCTCTTCGATAATCATTTTAAACTTCACCTTACCATCTCATTCAAAAACCAAGACTCTAATCATCTAAAGTGCTAGCGTTATTGTATTTGCCATGTTCATATAAAAGCTTAAAATAGATAGGTTTTGATACACAATGCATTCGAAGATCATTTAATACCAACAATAAAGAGTCTTAATTTAAGGTAGAGGCACTTACATCACTAAAGACGATAGGTGGAATATATTGATGTTATACATCTCCATTTCAACACATTAATAAGAACACAAACCCTTATGTGCGGGTTGTGTTTAATTTCGGCGTTGGGGTTTGGACTCACAACAAACCAACCCATAACCAAAATCTAATCCCTAACTTTTTTCGTTCTTGCTTCCATTCCTAGTCTCTCTGTTATCCCTTTAGTTTTTTTAAACCTTTGCACTTCTTGTAGCATACTCTCTAATAATCAAAAACCCCTTTAAATTTAAACTTCATAGTACTTTCAAATTAAATATTCTTTCTAATTTCAAAATTGCATGGTGACTTTTGTTTTTTTTTAATGGGATAGAATTAAGGTTTTAATTTTTGGAGTGAATTTAGGTGTTAAAATAAATAATGAAGGGATTTTCATTATTTATTGAGTTTTGATGGGTGCTGATGGGATGTTTTTGCGGAAAGCAAGAGCAGCAGCCCGCGGCGTCCAGTCTACCGTCAAGCCAGTATAAAGTAGTAGGAAGGTTGCAGCATGGGGTGATAGATAAAAAGTATAGGGTGTGAAAGAAGTGAATCCAGATGCATATGCGATCACTTTGTTTCTTTGCATCAACACACAACCAAAACCTTGGTTCTATGCGTCGCAACACACTACAAAGTCATCTGGTCCTTCTAGAAGTGCTAAAATCAGGGCATCACACAACATATACTTCAGTGTTTGAAAAGTATTTTCTTGTTCATCACCCCACTTAAACTTCTTATCTTTCTGAGTCAACAGGGTGTGAGGTTTTTCAATTTTTGAGAAGTTTGCGATAAATCGCCTATAATTTCCTACTATTCCTAGAAATGATCAAATCTCAATTGGGGTTTTAGGGGGCTTCTAGTTCTTTATTGCTTCAATTTTTTTTGGGATCCACGTAAATACCTTCACTGTGCACTACATGTCCGAGAAAACAAACCTCTTGTAGCCAAAATTCACATTTAGAGAATTTCACAAACAGTTCTCTTTTTCAAGCAACTCCAATATCAACTTCAGATGAACTTCATGCTCTTTTTTAGACTTTGAATAGATCATGATGTTGTCGATGAAGACGATGACAAACTTGTCAAGATATGGCTTACATACGCGGTTCATAAGAACCATGAATACCACAGGAGCATTAGTCAAACCGAAAGGCATGACCTTGAACTCAAAATGTTTGTACCTCATCCTGAATGCAGTTTTAGGAATATCTTCTTCGCGTACTCTCAATTGATGATAACCAAATTGAAGGTATATTTTCAAAAAATACTGTGACCCTTGCAGCTAATCAAACAAGTCATCGATCTTGGGAAGAGGGCAGCGATTCTTGATAGTCAGCTTGTTTTGTTCTCGATAATTAGTACACATACGGAACGAACCATCTTTCTTCTTAACAAACAACAGT
Organism: Tanacetum coccineum; assembly: GCA_026074375.1. NCBI lineage: Eukaryota > Viridiplantae > Streptophyta > Magnoliopsida > Asterales > Asteraceae > Tanacetum > Tanacetum coccineum. The sequence goes on along the minus strand of BQNB010028403.1, from coordinate 37,292 downwards.
AGAGCTCCCCAAGGTAAAGAACTAGGTCATATGAAAACTTTTTCTTGGAGCTCCTTAAGTTGGTTTGACAGTTCTTGCGTTTCTATAGGTGCCAAACGATAAGGTAATTTTGCAACAGGCATAGCTCCAAGAATAAGATCTATGCGAAATTCTACTTCGCGAGATAGGGGTAAACTTGATAGATCTTCTGGAAACATGCTGGGGAAGTTTCGTACAACGGGGATATATTTAAGTTTCAACTCGTTTACCTTCATGGTCTTCAACTGTTTCAGGTTTCCTTCGGGCCGTTCCCCGTGAACTTCCAAAATCTCTCTGTTAGATAACGGGATTTGGAGAATTTTCTAAAAACCAGCAATCTTTGCCTTAAGCATGGATAACCAATCCATTCCTAAAGTCACGTCAAAATTATTGTGTCCGAAAGGGATCAAGTCGATAAGAAACGTATGACATTCTAGTTCTAGTCCACATCCGCGGACAATCTTGTTGGTTTCTAACTTTAGACCGTCAGCAATTTAAATTTGAAATCGGGGTGTATAGCACTAGGTTTTGAGTTAATCAAGGGAAAGAAGTCGGTAGAAATAAAACTAAAATAGGCATCAGAATCGAATATTACGCTCAAAAATGATCAATGAAAGAAAAAGTACTCTTCATGACGTTTGGATCTTGCTTAGCTTTAGCGATACCTATGTCGAAGGCACTATCACGTGCCTGATTCCCATTGTTCCCTTGGTCGTGATTTCCTTTGATAGTTAGCATAGGGTTTGGGCGGTTCAGTCTTGTATCCGTTCTAGGTTTGTAAGATACAGATGTACAATAATTGGTGTCCAAGATTCGTTCATGTGTTGTGCGTGTTTTGTCTTGGAGACATGGTTTTAAATTTGTCCACAATATTTGTTGAGTAAGTAAATTGACCAAAGTATGGTTCGAGTACCGTGCATTTATACGATGTAGCTTAAAATGAAATAACATCCGTTCAAACACAGTTGCGACGAAAGTTTATATAGAGAAAAAGATAAACGTTTTCAAATATATAATTTCAAAGCTTCCACAATAATTCTCATCCAAAAATATATGTCTGCCAAAACGTTTGTATTTCATAGTAATTTACACCAAGGTTGGTTTCCGAACATAAATCTTAATAAAAAGGTTTTTGACCAAAAATGTATTTCAAGTAACATGAAATAAAAAAATTTATCATTATTATTATTATAATTGTTTTTGAAAAGTTGAAGTCGAAATAATGATTTTTGAAATTTTGAGTCGTAATAAAGTTTTTCAAAAATTTGAAGTCATAATAAATAAACACAATGAAACCGGTCGACAAGAAGTTTATATATATATATATATATATAAATATATATATATAAACACGCACATATATACACATATATACACACATATATATATACATATAACATTATATATATATATATTATATATATATATATATATATATATATATATACATACATATATATATATATATATATATATATATATATATATATATATATATATAGACACACACACACCTATATATACACCATATATACACACTATATATATATATATATATATATATATATATATATATATATATATATATATATATATATATACAGATATATATATATATATATATATATATATATATAAACATTTTACGGATGTGAGTTGAGGTAGATAATATTCAACAAAATTGAATGTTTACCATTGTGCCTTATAATACAAAAGTTTTTGCGCTAACGAATGTAGCCGTGAAAAATACTACGTTCTTATGTTTTTAAAAGGAGTGTTCAAAAAGTATCTCTCCAAATAAGTACCATCTCTGAAACACAACGCTAGGACGAAAATTATTATCATGGTTACACAATTAACCAATATCAAGTATAAGGTTCTCGTATAATTCCTTTTATCTCAAAAGGGGTCTTCATTACGATAGTCATACAACCAAACAACTAGAGTGATAATACTCATAAGCGAGTTGCTCATAGGGCAACTAATGACGTAATCCGTCTCATCGAACGTCCTTAAGAACGAAACATTTAGGTAACATGTTTCCACAGTAAAAACGATGCCAATCCACATAGTGGATGAGAAATAGTCATTTGCAATATGCACGATAGGGTCATATACCCTATTAAATGCCAGAATTAGCGCGGGAAAAAACGAGTTTTGTGTCATATTGAGATCAAAATATGACTGAGGTAAAAGTACGCTTAGAACATAGCATAATAATAATAGCATAGAAATACTACGAGTGTAGAAAGTATCCAAATCACATCATCTAAGCCTTGCCCATCCTTGAGCAAATTCTCCAAAGGCCTTAAGTCAAGTAGCAACTTAAAGCCTAATTTCACAACTCATCAAACAAGAACTGTCATGAAATCAAGGTAGAAGTTGGTAAAAGGCCTAATGTTTTTGAAAAATTGACTCAACTTTGGGGTCGCTTAGAAATAAAAATCTTGAATCACTAAACACGGAGTTTGCGAACAAGCAAGGAATGCTTGTTTTTGCAGCCAAAATGGTTGGCTTAATAGTATGATGAAATAAGACAGAGACGTGACTAAAATATAGGTCGACGTAGCTCTAATAGTGAAAGAACGAACGTGTCTACATGTCGTGCATACGTAGTTCACCTGCTGCTCGCCTCGGGCTCTAACTCGAAATCTATCGACGAGTCCTCCTCAAGGTGTTTTGCAGGGTAAGGATACAAAAGGTAGTTAAGTATACATCACAACTCACTCATAGAATCATTAGCGAGCGAAGACGGTCTATGGGACACACTGTAACTGTAATGGTGTCTATAATAACAAGGTGCTTAGGGACAGTGTGACACTATAACGACAGTAACCGATGTAAACGCAAACTCAGAACACGAATGGATTAATCAAAATAAGCATGATGTACTAAAATCAAATAGTGGACATCTAAAAGTATGCATTATACGGTGCACATAATTCCTAGTATGCTTTTCAGTGACTAAAGTGAAAAGTCGGTTTTTAAACTAGTTTAAAATAATGACTATACCCAGTGTTGCATGATACTCCCTAAATTAGACATAGTTGATCAAGTTATGTTTAATTAAGGTCTAATGATGCAACTACTCGGACTAGTTGACTCGTTTCATGTTCGGTGTTTTAAAAGAAAATCATTTTAGTTATAGTTCGGATTTTATTTTGGAAAAAGCAGCGTTCTCTATTACCTTAGGCTTTGAATACCAATTCTGTCACACCCCGTTAAAGCGGAAATGCGAGGTGCAACATATTAATAAACATTACACAAGATTATAAATAAAACATCATACATGAATTGTGATAAAGGAAAATTATCCGAATTACAACATTTCCAAGTAGAATTTTAAAAAGTACAAAAGTCAACATAGTTGTTTTTCTTTCGAACATGAATCACCCAAAAGATAATAACTTGAAAGAACGTAGACATCTTGAACATGTCCAAATGTAATGCATTAAGTTTCCACTTTAGGAATGTCACCTGAAAAGCATGATAGAAACGGTTAACTATCGAAATAGTTGGTGAGCTCACATGATTGTGTACACAAAATATAGTTTTAGAAAACAAGTGGACGTCTAAAGTAGTATATCCAAATCAACATCTAATTTCCAAAAATAGGTTAATAATCCAATACGACACAAGTTTTCAAAGACAGACCCCGTTACTGAGGTAACGTGACACAAATCCAATCAATATAAATGTATGCTATAGTGTTTATACGAAGCACTACTTAAACGCATTCAACCTAACCATTCCAACGTCCAAACATCTTGTGTACCAATCCTACACTCGAAACAAGTTGCAAGTTCGACAAGCATCAAAACACAAGTCTTATGTTCTAGCATTATGCCCCTCGTTTATGGTAGGAGTGAGGAGGGGATAATCTCCTAATAGTGCTATCCATATGTACTAATGTCTCAATACCGTTGAGGGGGATATAATGAGCTAAAAGTAGTGGTGGGTTCCAAGCATACAACAATATACATATCAAGTTCATGTTCAAGTTCAACACATTTTCCAAGTTCAAATCAAGTTCAAGTATGCTCGAAAGTTTAACACATAAAAGTATGAGCATAGAAGTTTAAATACAACACATCAAGCTTTCCAACCCAAAATCGATTAAAACAGTGAAAGAGGGGCTATGAGAAACTCACCTCAAAAGTTAGAACAATCGATGACTTCACGGCAAATCACACAAGTAGGCAACCCAAATGAACGCGCACCCTTCTACCCGAGACCTAAGGTAAATAAATATACCTAATTAGATCCTATACGATATGCTTAGACAATATTAAGGTTCATTTATTAAGTCTTGTGTCCACATTCGTTTCAAAAGACACTTTTATCACAAAGCACAATTTCTACTAATTTGCCTGAATTTCCCGTCACTTTAAGCATTTATTTGACCAAGTTAACCAAAGTTTCTGGTCTAGCTACTGCTCTAGGTTAAAATTCCATGTCTTAGGTGTGTCCATGAATTTTCCTAAAATTTATTAAGGATATATACCTGACCATTTATACCCGACTCCAAAAATGGCGAAATCTGGACATATAAAAGTATTTTAATGATCAAAATGTCTAAATCAAGGTTATATGAGTTAGGCCAATAGAAGATTTTAAATAACCCTTTCAAGTGTCTCCCATGTCATTTTAAATGATAAATTCATCGTGGTTTATGATTTATGGTCATTTTAGTATAAGGGTTGAAAAGAGATTTTTGGGCAGATTTGACACCTTTCACTATTTTGCAACTTTCACTAACCAAACTACCTTATATTTATACAAAGCTTACATTTCTGGAAACTAGACTTAAAGTATTTGATTTTAGGCTCTGGAATCATGTTAAAACATTTATTTATCATCAACTTATGCTCCATTCAATATGACCTAAAGATGAAATAGGGGCTGATTGAAAAAATATCTTTGACTAAAACAAGTCAAACCACTAACCCAAAATGAAAAAAACAACTCTTGAACTCATTTTATAAATATTTAAACATCTTTTTTATAAATAAAAATTAGTAGGTGCCTTACAATATTTTTAAACCATTGCATGTACAAGTTTACACCCGATTTTTGTGACTAGTTTTATCATTCGAATCCCCAAACCACCCAAAAAATTCCTATAACTATTGTATCATCATTATAAGAGTCTCACAACACTACTTATCCAGTAGCTAATTTATTTTATAGATTAGATCCAAAGAAAATGGATGAACATGTGTTTTGAGCCAAACTAGGCACTTTTCGGGTACAAGATAGGCACAAGCAGTCTGGTACCCTGGTATGTGCTTACTTACACATACCATTTACCTATTAAAATGGGCTTAAAAGACTAAAAACATATAAAAAATACATTGTATTTTTGTGTTTTGCATTTATATTGTGCAAGGAACGGATATCGACAAAAAGACAAAAATCAAGACCAAAACCGAGCACGGGAATGGAAAGAGCGTGAAAAGTCAAAGTCAAAGTCAAAAAGTCAAAGTCAAAGTCAAAGACGAAGCCAAAACCAAAGAAATATTAAATGGGCCAACCCGTACCCATCTAATGGGCCGGGTCAGCCCATTACATATTGAAGATAAAGATTAAAAGGCCCAATCTGCCTTTATCAGCCCATCACCACTTAACGAAAGGACTGTTAAGTCCTTATCACAGATGGTCCTATCCCTATTACACCGTTAGTCCAAAGGACTAACGATGCCATCACTTAACAAAAACAGGGCTAACAACTGTTAAGTGTCAACCCCAGTCAAACAATTAAACAATATACTTTTTTTTCCCGCCAAGCTACTATTCATCTGTCACTTTCCCTCTACCTCTACTCCAACAAAAAAACCCCATCACTATCCCTCAACCCCACTTCACAAACAGCCAATTCCACCTTGGCAATCCCATGAGTTCTTATTGGTTGATGAACAAAGACAAAGAATCAAGGGTCCAGATTGATAGACTTGGTGACCAAGAAAATTTGATGGCTATGATGAAGACTTGAAGCTCCTCACACAAGAAGCACACCCTCTCATCTCACTCATAGAAGTAGCATAGTTTAAAGACCCAAGACCTTCATAATTCTCTATAAATAGGACCTTGTAAGCCCATATGAGATATATTTAGTTTTCCTAGCTTATTTTAGTGTAACTTAGATCATTTTCAAGTATTGTAACTCTTTTTAAGAATTAATGAAAGTTTGATGTTTTTAAGTAAAATTCTATTTTTTATGTTCAAGTCTCATTTGAGTTAAAAAAAGGTTTTATAAGCTATCATAAGATCTTATTTACACTTTATTTAAGCTCATATACTTAAACAAGATAAAATTTTCCATAGTTTATAGAGTTTAAGCATTTTCACCAAAAATCACTCAAAAAGATACTGTGGATGATAAGCCAGATTTGGATAGGCTTATGGGATTTACCAGCTTGTTTTAAACAAGTTAGAGCTTCGTAGATAAACTCTGTGAGCATATTATCCCTATTTGAGTAAGGGAAACTGTGAGTTCTAAATCCTTTATTTTCACTTTTTAGCTTATAATTTGTTCTGCTTATTTAAACTGCTTATATCTTGTTATTTTTGCTTATTTATGCTTATTTATGTTATTTAATGCTTTATATGCTTAGTTTATAGTTTTCATCTCAATTGCTTAAGTTTTTAGTATAATCTGTGTTTCATTAGCTTGTAAGTGCTTATTCTTGTTAGCTTATTTAAAGTACTTATTGACTATTAAGATTTGCTTGTTTTTGCTTATTATGCTTAGTAAACATCTGCTATTTACAAAATTTGGTTTAAATCTGTGTTTTATAAGCTTAAAATGGTTTTTGTATGTTTAAGGGAGTGTTTGGCATTAACAGCACTAACCCATGTTAGTGTTGTTTAAGCCTACTTTTACCCAAAGTTGAAGTTTGATAGTCATTTTTGTAGTCTTTGGATCTATTTTTAGTAGTTGTTTAAGCTTAATATTATGTTTTAAGGATTTGTGAACTCAATAATTGAATCTGAGGTTTTGAAGTTACTTGAAACTGTCATATCTTGATCTTGCCCTTGAATTGTGTTTTGTTGTTGTTTATATGCTTCATATGGTCTATCTAATGCATTAGAAGTAATTTTCTTAAACATGCTTTTGTAGTTATTGGTTGTTCAAGTTTTTTTTTTACTAAATCTGTCATATTATTCTTAGTTCTAGTCCAGAGTCTGTTTTTCAATCATAATTTTAGGTGTTTTAAAATCCGTTTTAGGTTTTGTAATTGATAGCATAGTTAGTTTGAAGTATAAGTTGATCTTATTTGAGCTTATCTGAAGTTTTGAAGCTTATTTGGTTATGTTAAAATAGGTCTGCTTTTCCATTTTGAAGTTTTAAACATAATACCAAAAACCTTGTTTTTAGTCCAAACTGCTCTTTTCAAGTGGTTTTTTCTTGCTAATTTTTTTTGTCAACCTGCTTAACTTTTGCTTATTTTGAATTTCAGTAGTTCTAGCTTATTGAGTTTTCATTATTAGCCAATAGCTTTTGCATTAAGACCATTAAAATATACTTAGAAAGTAGATTGTTAGCCTGCTTGTTATTTACCATTCTGCCACTCATTGGCTTATTTGATCTTTCTGCTTATCTAGTGAGCTTATTCTGGTTTACTCTTGCTTATTAGGTGTGTTTGAAGCTGTTAGAAGCTTATTTGTGTACTAGTTAGCTTGTTTGAGCTTTTGTGCCATTTCAGTTTAGAATCTAAGTTTTTAAGCTTTAAGTTGTTATCTGCTTATTAAATCTGCTCTTTTCTGGCTTATTAGTTGTCTTCAATAAAAACTTGCTTAATTAAAAATGCTTATTTCCAGCTTATGTTTAAGTAGTGAAAAAAGTTTCAGCAAATAAAAAAGTAAGGGTTGGGAGCACTTGGGAGGACTCGAACCCGAGACCTCAACCAAGCGCTCAACCAACACACTCACTCTTTACCATCTGCGCTAGGGTGGGACATGTTGAGAGTTCTCAACTTACCTTGGTTTTATGCCCTTTTTAGGCAGTTTGATTATTAAGCTTATTTGATTTCTCCGGGCTTATTAATAAGCCTTTGTTTAGCCATTTTATTTTTCTTAAGTTAGTATTAGTGTTAAGTACTTTCCCTGATTTTTTGGAAATTTTATAAAAAAGTTTAATATTTTTAATGCATTTTTTTAGATTAAAAGTGTTTTTAATTCATAATAAAAAAATATAAAAGTCAAAAAAATATAATTTTTTTTAATTTTTTTTTTTATCATTTAGGACTTTTAAGAATTAAATTTACATTTGTAGGGTTAAAATTTTAAAATTTAGGTTTTTAAGGCTCGGGTTTTGTTTCCCGTTATCGTTTTAATGTTTCAATCTTATTTGCTTTCGTTTTTTTGCTTGCATTTACTTGTTTTTACATTGCATTAGTAGAAATAGAATCCAAATCAAAATATTGATTATTCAATCACTCGATCACAAATTTAATCACGATTTTCAATTCACGCCTCGTCGGGATACGACTCGGGAAGGTTTTGAATTTTACTTTGGTTAAAAGTAATCTTCTTAAATCCTTTTGGAATACTTACTCACTCTTATTATTTGATACTTTAGTTATATATTATATATATGTATTAAGTAAATTATTATAAATATATATGTAAAATTAATTTGTATCAGAGACCCCATTTTGCTTCATATGTTGAGTAATTTCCAAAAATTTGTCAATATGTCTATTGGCATCGTCGCCCGGTAATCTGTGAAATTGGCAAGTATTTTGAACTTGTGGATCATGTGATGACGAAGTCCAAAATCCGTAGCTTGAATTGGAATCGGGGCAATAGGTCTGCCCCGTCCATTTATAGACGGTTGGCACAACTCCTCCATCGATCGGGGAGTTGGCCCATTAGGTCTCACCACCGGAGGTGGACCATTATTATTAGGAGGAGGGGGTCCCGCAGGAGGCGGTCCCTGATTATTATAAGGAATGCTCATAACTTCTTCGAAGTCGAAAAGAGATGACGGTTCACCTAAATTCCTTCGTTGAATAAGACTCTCGGGGTCTCTAAGAGGAGAAAATAGATTAGAAGAAGTAGAGCGATTGCTCATGCACTAAAAACAAAATAAGATAGAACGAAAATATTTTTGTAACCGATAATCGAACAAGTGTACGGTAGCTCTCTAGAAAACGTACAAAGAAGCGGAGAAGTGGGTAAGCGCGAAGCGTTTTAAAAACCTTCTCCTTTCGGGTCGAAGTTCGTAGGATCAACCCTCTTTAAACCTCTCTTATAGTTTGTTAATCTAAAGGTGAGCCATTTTCACAAGTGACACAACGGTTATTTTTGTTGTTTTTAAATTTTTTTGGTATTTTATACTTTAATAATAAAATAGATTGAAAACAAAATATTTTTGTATTTTTATGGTTTTATAAAAGAAAATAGAAAATAATAAACGATAACTTCACGGGAAAGGGTCTTCAAAACACTAATCTTCAAACTTCAACTCGATATTCGTTTCACAACCTCCCAGGCAACGGCGCCAAAAATTTGATTCGATCAAAATAGTATATATATAATTAAATATATAACTAAATATCTCAAATTAATTATATTATAGAGAGTATCCCGTTCGATATAAAAATTGCTTGAGGACAAACAATATTTTATCTCCCGGATGTCGTATCCCGACGAAGTGTGAATTTGAAAACCTTGCTTCGGTTCGTGATCGTGTGCTTGAATAATCAATATTTTGGATTTGGTTACTAAATCTAATAACGCAAAGGGGAAAGCAAATAAAGGCATGCTAAATTAAAAATTAAAGCAATTTAAAAATCTAACGACATTAAAAAGTAATTAAAAAGTAATTAATACCTAAATTAAACTAAATAATTAACTAAAAATGACAAATTAAAATTCTAAAAAATTAAAATGCAAATTTCTAAGCTAAAATGACTTAAACTAATTTTTAAAAATAGAAAAATATTTTTTTGGTTTTTTAAACTAATAAAAACTATCTTTTTAAACTAAATTATACTAAAAATTAGATTAAAAATACTAAACTAAATTATAAAAATTTAAGAAAATTACTAAAAATGCTTAACACTATTCCTAAGGTTTCTAAAGTAAAATGGCTCAAAAAGCTAAAGCCTATAAGCTGTTAAAAATCGAATAAGCTAGATAAGCTAAAACTGAAAGAGCATATATGAATTAAATTGTGTAAGAGACTTATGAAAAAGTCCCAAGGGCACGCTGGTAAGGGTGTTGGTGTGTTGAGGGGGAGGTCACAGGTTCGAGTCCTGTGACTTCCTTTTTAGAAAAAACATTTTTTTTTGAAAAAGCTAATCTATAAGCAAAAATAAACACTTTTAATAAAGGGACTTTTTACCAGACCTTAACAATAATCTAGAATAAGCACAAAAAAGTGGCAGATGTGATTTTCTTAAAACTTAGAAAATAAGCTAAACTGTTTAAGCTTTTTAGACTCAATAAGCAACTAAAAACCTAATAAGCTAAAACCAGACCTAGCTAAAACAGATTTATCCTAGACCTAATAGGCTCAAAGAACTTAAGAATAAGCAAATCTAAACAGCTGGAAATCAACCCATATGCACTAGGACAGTGGACTCAAAAGGGATTTAAAGGGACTTTTTACCAAATCTTTAAGCTAAAATTTAAAACTATTAAGCACTAGAAATAAGCTAAAACCTGAAAACAGATTAAGTAAAGGACCTAATAAGCACAAAAGACAGGAATTAAGTAAGAAAATAAGCTTAAAAACTAAAAAAAATCCTTAAGACAGTGGACTATAAAACAGTTTATAAGGACTTTATGAAAACCTTTAATCTAATCTCTTAAGCTAATGGACACTAGGATAAAGCTAACAAATTAAAAACCAGATAAAACTACAACTCAAAAGACTCAACTGAACTATAATTTAGCAAATTTACTTAAGAGATAAGCTAGAACTGACAGCTGAATTTGACAGATACTACTACTTGTTTTTGGCTTTTTAAGGACTACTTTTAGCTAAAATTTAAGGACTCTAAAACACTTTTGACTCACTATAAGCTAAAAACAGATTGAAACCTTACTAAAATAAGCTAAATGAAAGCAAAATAAATCAAAATAAAGCTAGATTCTAGACTCAGATGATCTGCAATTTAGGACTTTTAAGAACAAACTATGACGTTACCTGTACTTGACTATTTTTAAACTTAAGTTCTCAAAAGACTATACTAAGGACAGGAATCTCAAAACAGATTTATAATCATTCAAATGAGACCTATTCTAAGCGCAAAATCTACACTTAAAGCATTCATTCTATAAAAGTAGCAAATAAGCAGTTCTACAAAGCTATAGAACTAGCAGACTTGGAAATTTGCAAAACTATCTTTAAACTAATTAAAACTTGATCCAAGCTTAAGAAAACTAACATTCAGAACTTATTAGAGCTTATTAAAACTGAATTAGGCACTAAAAACAAGTCAAACATGATTTTCTTTATTAGAAGCTCCTTATCCCAAACACCCCTTTAAATCTCTAAAAGCTTTATTTAAGCTAAAACAGATCTTAAGAAGCTATGAATTGCCAAAACAAATTTAGAACTATAAAAATAAAGGACAAATAAGCATTAACCTTTCAGAAATAAGCACTAATTGATAAGCTAATCTAAAAAACTATTATGACTTAAAATTAAACAGATTTTATTAAAGCTTAAGTCTAGCTAATCTAAACTACAAACTTAACACATTTAGCATTCATTAGACAGAATAGGCACACTTAGGCATAAAATAAGCACAAATAAGAAATTTGATAACAAAAACTAGAAAATAAGCTAAATAGAGAAAATGAGAGAGTACCTTTATTCTTTGCTCAAAACAAGGATTCAAGTGCTCTTAGAGCTTATCTACAAGCTCCAGCTTATCAGAGATAAGCTGGTAATAACCCATAAGCCTATCCAAATCTGGCTTATCATCCAAGTAGCTTATTATGTCCTTTTTTTGAAACTAAGAGAAAATGACTTATTCAGCTAAGCTTTTAGGAGGCTTAGCTGAATAAGTAGTAGCTTAGAAGGAGATTAGCTTATTTGAGCTTATTTAATCATTTTAAACACATTTAAACAATAATAGCATTAAAATGAAAACATAATTTAAACACTATTAACCGAAACTGAACTTTTTATTAATATTAAAGAGATTACAAGGCTTTCAAAAGGAAATTACATTTATAAAAAGAACAATAAGCTAAATTACTAAATAAGCTACTAAAAACTACTACAAGCTAGATGATCTCACTGTGTGATTTTGCCCCTCTATTTATAGCCTGAAGAAGAAGGTTCTAGGAGCATAGGCGCGTCCTCATCATCCAATCCTAGCCCTTGATTTGTAACCGCCTCCAATCAATCATCCTTAGCCCTTGATTTGATACACGTCTCAACAACCAATGATATGCCTTAGGATTGCCAGTGTGGACTTGGGTGATGTCAGAGCTTGTCAGATAAGCCTTCTAGAAACAAGGGATTTACCTCGTGTTATTTGGTTGCAGGGTAAATGGGTTTTTTAGGAGGGAAAGGAAAACAAAGCACAGTAAATGTTGACTTTGTTTTGATATCATATAACCTTGACCCGGGTTATGGTTGGTTTGGGCTTGTGTTATTAAGTTAGGCCAGGAATAGGTTTTAGGCTTAATGGACTTGGACATAGATTTTTAATAAAGGGCTTATTAATTAGGCTTAAGGTTTTATAATATAACTCTTAATGGGCTGAACCGACCCATTAAATGGGTACGAGTTGGCCCATTTAAAGATGTATACGCCTTCGGCTTAGATTTCTCATACTCTTTCAATCTTGTGCTCGGGTTTTGTCCTTTTTGCTT
>BQNB010028403.1:0-19240 GCA_026074375.1 Tanacetum coccineum | reverse complement strand
GCCTCTTCCAAAGTTGGAAGAGGCTATATATAGTACTTACAATATACCGGGTATTCGTACCCGACTTAAAACAGAAAAACGTACTATTAACTATTAAACTACGAGCTATAATAGACAGTAAAATACACGGGGTGACCGAGTCTTTTTCTAATATCTAACAAATATGAAGTGAATGTGTTAAAGGGATCCTACAAACATGAATCATGTTGCCGCTTAACAAGTTGCTCTTGACAACGCTTTGGTTTCTCCCGGGAAACGACTCAAGATTGAAAAATGCAACGCGAGAATTGAGTTCAGCAAGCCACAAAGAGAAACCACATATCAAGTCACAATGGATGTTCTTAAACTCTCTCCTTGTTATCTCGCTTTCCTAATCACTGCTGAAGTTCCTAAAATATATATGCATCAATTCTGGAACACCATCAAGAAGATCAAAGATACAGATGCATACCCGTTCAAGCTGGATAAGAAAAAGTTCCGTATTGACACTGAAGTATTTCGTGAGATCCTCCATATCTGTCCTAGACTCCCCAACCAAGATTTTGTTAAACCTCCTTCCGATGAAGAAATGGTTCCATTTATCAAGGAACTTAGGTACACTGGAAGATGTGATATGCTATCTGAGATCCATACTGATCAAATGCACCAGCCTTGGAGAACATTTGTTGCTGTCATCAATAGGTGCATCTCTAGGAAGTCCACAGGTCTTGATAGGCTCAGGACGTCAAGAGCTCAAATCTTATGGGGAATGTTCTACAAGGAGAATGTTGACTTTGTTGCTTTACTGTGGGAAGATTTTATGTTTCAAGAAGACAACAGAGATATAAGTCCCACACGTAAAGGAAACATGCCTTACACAAGATTCACCAAAGTTATCATCAATCGTTTCATGTCTAAAGAGAAAACCATCTCTATAAGGAACAAGATAAATCTTCACACAATCCGAGATGATAGCTTGTTAGGTACATTGAAATATGTCTCTAAAATAGATGATTATCAGAAGTATGGAGCTCTGATTCCTGAACAGAAGATCAATCAAGCAATTCAAGATTCCAAAGCATATAAGACTTATCTTGACTTTGCTACTAGAAAAGCTACTCCCAAGAAAGCAAGAAAGTTTAAGAAAATTACTTCACCTTTAAAGAAACATACTCTTGTCTTAGAAGATGAACATGCAAAGAAGCCTAAGTAGGCTAAGCATCCTGAACCTTCTAAGAAGTCTGCACCTACTAAGGAAGATGTTTCTTCTAAGAAGCCTTCAGGAAAGAAGTCAACTGGTGTACAAATCAAAGACACTCCTGATGTATCTGTGTCAAAGATGAAGGCTTCGGCAAAGGCTGAAAGAAGCAAGGGAATTGAATTGCTATCTGATGCCGCATTACTTGAGGAAGCTCAATTAAAGAAGGCCCTTAAAAGAAGCAAACGAGATACAAACATTCATCAAGCAGGTGGCTCAAGTGAGGGAGCTGATTCCGAATCAGAGGTTCCTAATGAGCCAAAAGGTAAGTCAATTGACACAAGCGAAGGAACTGGTTTAAAACCAGGGGTTCCCGATGTATCTATAGCTGAGTCTTCTAAAAGCGAGAACGAATCATGGGGTGATAGTGGTGATGAAGCCGATGAACAAAGTGATGATGACCAAGAAGAAGCTGATGATGAACGAATAGAATCTGATGATGAAAAAGAAGAAACATAAGATGATGAATACATACATACTCTTGAAAACTATGTACCTACTGACGATGAAACAAATGATGAAACAAAGGAGTTTGATGAAGAAGAATATGAAGAGCTATATGGTGACGTCAACATTAGTTTGACAGATGCTAAGCCTACTAACAAAGAAAAAGGTGATGTGAAGATGACTAATATTGAAACATTAGATGCTGACCTCGAGAATGTTAATCAAGAAGGTGTATGTAATCAAGTCAAAGATGATGCTTAGGCAACACAGAAGACTGAAGTTTTACTTCCAAGTTCTTTTATCTCTTCTGACCATGCTGCTAAATATCTCAACTTTGATAACATTCCCCTGGTTGATACTGAAGTTGTCTCTATGTTGGATGTTAATGTTCAACATGAAGTTCCACGTACTTCACCACTTCTCTCCATCCCTGTTTCCGTAATCCCTGAACACAATGTCATCAACCCACCTGAAATCATCACAACTGCTTCAGCAACAACCATTTTTTCTCTCCTGTCTTCACTCTTTCCTCACCTTTAACAATTAACACCAATCCCTAAACCAACAACAACAGAAGCTACAACTTCAACCATTGTTGTTCCTGACTTTGAAACCCTCTCTGCTTTCCATCAAAGAATTACTAATTTGGAAAAGGATGTCAAAGAGATCAAGACTGTTGATCACTTTGCAGCACTCCTTTCAACCATCAAATCTGAAGTCCCAAATGTAGTCAAATAGTACCTTGGAACAAGTCTGGATGATGCTCTCTATAAGGTGCTCAAGAAACATGATGCTGGTATCATAAAGGAACACTCTGTTCCAGCTGAAATTGTAGTAAGACTCAGACAACAATATGTAATGGAGAAAAGCATTGAAGACATTAGAAAAATCAAGATGGAGCATGCAAAAATGCAGCAAGAGCCTAAAGAAACTATCACCTCATCTGATACCTCCGCACTTGGAGAATTTGATCAAAAACAACCTTGTTTCAAACAATGACGAACTCCAAGTCATTCAACAGAAGTCCTAAACAAAGAGCTCTATATCATGCACTCGTGGAGTCAATCATTGAGGATGAAGATTCTATGGACGAAGGAGTTGCTGATAAATTGAAGAAAAGGAAACCAGATGATGCTGATAAGGATGAAGGCCCTTTCGCTGGAGACAAAAAACAAGCAAAGACACTAAACCATCTAAGAATGCTAAGTCGACTGAAACTTCTAAAGGCACTTCCAAAGGCACGTCCAAATCTTAGCTAAAATCTACTGACAAGTCTGCACAAGCAGAGGAGACAGTGTTTGAGGCTGGAGATACTCAAGGGCCACAGAATCAAAGACAAGACATGGGTAATACTGATGATCAACCCAATGTCAAGGCGACTTCAAAGTATGACAAGTTCAAGAAACCTAAAAAGGCCTCTGACTCCTGATTCAGATTGGAATGTTAGAAAATCAGTTGACTTTAGACCACCTCAAACCTGTCACACCCTAAATAGGGTCTGGATGGAATACGTGTCTGAGGGCGTGACGTCATAATATACATCACACAAAGCACGAGAGAACGATCACTAATGGACGTTTTGAAAATCATAACTCGTTGCATTATTTAATAATAGATAAGTTTTACAAGATTCAAAGAAATTAAACATTTGAGGAAGCGTAAGTAAAATGTAGTGGAAACATAATTTGGTTTTCAAAAGACAATGAGTATGAATGAGAAATAAAGTCTTGATAAATGGTTTCATATTGCACGTAGACTCCACATAGCACGTCAACGAAGTCCAAAGCTAATCACCTGAGAAAAACATGCTAAAACCGTCAACATAAAGTTGGTGAATTCATAGGTTTAAGTAAAGCATTTTCAAGAATCAAAATTGTTTAGTGAATACTGCTTCAATCATAGTATTATGAAAAGTATTTAGCAATTTGAAACGTTCAACGAAAGCAGTTTAGACCACAAGTTATAAAACACATGTGATAGTTATAACAGATACAACCTCACATAAAAGGTATTTACTGTTGTGCTAAGCTCATGACACTGAAGCTCAATTTAAAGTATAATATTATATGCCAAACAAGAAATTAACTGCCTTAGAGGTATCTGACCAAGATCACCTAGTGAAATCCGACATGGTATATATCCGTTTGTTCGTGTCTCCTAAATCTAGTAAGCGCTACTTACCCGGATAGGGATAATTAGTCCCAATAGATCTATTTACAACATTCGCACTCACTTAACCAGTCCATTGGTTAAGAAATTAATGGTTCATGATAGTTCGGGCATTAGTGGTCTATTCGTAACTTAGGCAACACGTAATCAAGAAAAGGTAACGTAAAGTAACTGTGTCCATAGTAAAAGTAACCAACGTATTTCCAAAAGGAAGGCTTTAAGTAATTGCATCCATAAGTAAGACAAAGTGTGATATCAATCATGTAATCGAGTTTGCAAATGAACATTTATATAAGTTTGAAATCATTAGAGTAAATAAGTTTGTAAATGAGCATGTTCTCACCCCAAAAGTTATAAGGTAAATATAAAACAAGTAAAACGTGGGGCTATGAACTCACCTCGATGTTGCAGAACAATTGGCAGAAATGCAAATATTAGGCAAAACACAACGAAAATCGAAACGGCTAGACCAGAAGATGCGGCTTAACTTAGCGGCTATGTCCTACTAGTTTAGGATGATGAATTTGGGTTTTCCGATGGATGAGTACATCAACGCGACACGTTGATCAAGGATTTGGATTTCAAGTTGTAAGAGTTTGGTGGTTGGTTAAATAAAATAAACCGAAAGGTAAAAGCAAAGTATGTAATATATTCCGTATATATTACCTATGAAAGAAAAGAAAAATATATAATACCTGGCGAGTATTATATATAAGAAAAAGGGAGACGAGAAAGATAAATATTCGAAGTATATAATATTTCGCAAGTATTTTATAAGAAACGTGAGAAAAATAATTGTAACAATATAATTCGACACGTGTTCGGAAATCACCAAATAAATTAATAAAGAGTTTTTGCATAAAAGTAAACACACATTTTAAAGTTACGAATTAGATAAATGACCTTTTTTTAAGTTTTTACATAAGTTATTATTTTGTCTATTAGTTGGAAATTATAAAATAATATTTTATAATTTAGTATTTCATTACGTGTTTTAACTAAACCAGTTGTCTCATTTGTAAAAGTATAGTTTTTTGTTTATTTACCGGTTTATTGTATCATTACAAATTAATAATCTTAAGACTATATCTCGTTCTTTTATCGGTTTTCTAAGATAATAGAAGTTTTAGTGAAATTTACTAAGTATAGAAATTTATAGATTTTTCAAAATGACCTATTCGTTTATACGACGTTTCCCATATTTATAACATTTAATGTTTCCCTCTTTTAATCAATCCATGTTGCAAATACTCGCGTGTTGCAATATATATCTAGACGAGATCAAACAATTAACAAAACTAAGCAAAACCAAACACACAGTATGGGGCTTCAACAAAACGCAGAACCAAACACCCTGGTGGGGCTGTTACACAGCGAAACAAACACACCCTTACGGGCTGTTAACCACCGAAACAAACGCCCTTTTGGGCCTGTATACCAACCGAAACAAAAGAACCAAAAAGAAAACTAAGGGCGCGTTTGGTTGAGGGGCATTGTCAGTAAGGTTGGACATGAGAGTAGAAGTTGGCTGTTTGGTATCTTGTTGTGGGCCCCAAATTTGGGAATAACTCCTTAATATCTATTATACTAAAATCCCATATCAGTTGCCTACCTTTTGAAAAAGGAGTACGTCCCATAATTATTTAGTGGGCCCAACTTTTACTACTACCACTCATTCTTTTTTAAATAATAAAACTTTAAATTTTAAATATTATATTAATTCTAAAAATATAAAATATATAATTCTATTTTACTTTTTAATTTTTTACTTTTTTTTAAAAACCTACTACAAACCCAAATCTAAACCCAAATCTAAATCCAAATCTAACCCGATCGCAAACCAAACGCACCCTAAATCACAAAATGAAACAAGCTTAAACAACAAAACCACACAAAATTTATTATTAGTTTTTACAAAAGATTTAACCATCTAATATTCGGAAAAGAGAGGCGAAGTGGCGGTGGTGGTTTAGGCAGTGGCTGAGCCACGGTAGTGGTGATGTGGCGGTTGTGCTACGGTGAAGATGGAGGTGGTGATGTGGTGTCGGTGGGTGGAGATGGTGATGTTGGTGGCGTCGGTTGGAGATTGTGGCGGAGTGGTGATGATGGTGTGCGGCTGAGGTGGCCGACGGTAGAGGTGGTGTTATGGTAGGATGGAGATGGTGGAGACGAAGGTGATGGTGGCGTGGTGCGCCGACTGTGGTGGCGGCGAAGGTGGTGCGGGTGATGTCAGTTGGTGGCCGAAATTTGGCCGGATGCTGGCCGAAATTAGAGAGGAGAGGGGGTGGGGGCTAGGTTATAATTTGATAAATGAGAGAAACCCTAATGAGTTTCTTATTTATACTCAAAAGTTAGAAAACAAAGTGTAACTTGTAAAATAGTCTAGGGGTGATGGTGTAAATTTATTCTTAAGGGTCCTTATTGTAATTTTTATAAAATAATGGTTCGGGACTCATTTAGGATAGTTAACGGTTGATTCAAGACACGAAAATTACGCCGTTGCGTTCAAAATGATTTTTCTATGAAAAGTGAGTATTTACACGACTAGCATTTTATAAATGTTTTATAAAATTTATTTAAAATGTTTATTATTTATTTGTGCAGTCATCGGGTATCACGGGCAAGCTTTGTCCATAAAATAAAATTTTAATTGGATATTCGTGTTTTAAATAAACGCTTTTGAATAAAATGATAAATAATTTATTAAATATTTTTATTTAATAAAATGTGATAATTAGATATGATTTAATTATTTTTGTGTCGGTACGCGTTGTGTGCGGTTTTTTTTCACAATTTGCGATATTGTTTCTCGTTTTCAATTGTCAAATAAATTGAAAAAATAAATTTGTAATTGACGAGATATTGTATTAATAAAATATGATTTATTTTTAAATTGGTTTGAAAAATTACCGATTGGCTTCGTAATCGTTTTTATGCGGAGCAATAAAAGGTTTGAAAGGATCAAACGTCAGTCGGGACCTAAAAAGTCAAAGGATTAAATTAGTATTGTGTAAAGTTTCCAAAAATCACGAGGTTGTCACAATACCGTGGATCAGCAAATTTGCTCAAGCAGGGGGAAAACTCCTCTTTCTTTTCGAGTGCTAAGCTTATCATCACTCCTATCGACTTCTCAGCATATGTCATGAACCATCTCAAGATTGATAATCTGACACAAGAACACCTTGTTGGACTAGCTTTTAAACTTCTCAAAGGAACATGCAAAAGTCGTGTGGAACTCGAGTATAACATTAAAGAATATTATAAAGTTGTAACTGATCGATTAGACTGGAATAACCCTGAAGGAAAGGAATATCCATTTAATCTTAGCAAGCCACTACTGTTGATTATGGAACGAGGTCGTCAAGTTGTTCCCGTTAACTACTTCCTCAACAATGATCTCGACTATCCGAGGGAAAGAAGCTCAAGCAAGAAATATACGAATTCCATAACAAAAACAAAGGTTGCTAAGTATGATATTCCAGGCATTGAAGACATGGTTCCATCATTATAGAGTCCAGTAAAGGTGGCCTATGATAGACATGTTGTCTAGGGAATTTTACACTGGGGTCCTAAACGACAACATATCTATGGATTCACAAGCAACAAGGTGTCCAAATATGATGTGTACTCCACGAAAAGAATTATAGCAGTAACCAAAGTGAAAGTTATGAAGTGGTATGATTACGGTTATCAGGAGGAGATTGAAGTCCGAAGAGAAGATCAGAAATTATAAAAATTCAAGGAAGGTGACTTTCCAAGACTTCACCTGCACGATATTAAAGATATGTTGCTTCTCTTAGTTCAAAAGAAACTCTCCAATCTTGAAAGAGACGTGATTTTCGACTTGGGTGTAGCATTACGGATGTTTACCAGACGTATTGTCATTCTTAAGAGTGGGAGGCCTTCAACTGGGAGTCAAAAGCTACCAGAAGAAGCTCAATATCACTAAGCCAGAGACATTCAGGTCTGACATCTCCAACAGAACTCCATACACTGCATACAACAACCCTCAAGGAATTATCTATGAAGACAAGTACAAAAGAAACAGGTTGATGTGCATGGATGAACTCTACAAGTTCAGTGATGGGACGCTCACATCGTTCTTCATGATATTGCTTCAAACCTAAGGATGGATTACTTGCCGAAGAGAAGATGGAGTAGTTTAGACAGAAAAAGGTCTCGCATCATGATCAAGGCTATCGATAAGCAACAGCTAGAAAGAAGGTTAATGAGGAGCTTGGAAAAGTTCGTTGGTGGAAGAGACTACAGGGAAGACCTCAGACTGCTTCGACGGACAATATGACTTTGTCATATTTTGTCCTACTTCATTTCAGGTCATTCTCTCGTAATTATAATCTTGTGAATATGTAAATAAGTAGTATTAGACTAAAAGTAGGCATGTATAGTGTTTGAGTGTGAATTTTCAAGAATTTCTTAGTAAATTCAAAAAATTTCAAATTAACGCATTCAAACACCATATATTACCATCAAAATTTGAGGGGGAGCATCAAAATGTTCCCAATAATAAGCTTGATATATAATTAGAACATTTTTCTCTCCAAATAATTTTCATACATATTTGAATCAATTGATATCTAAAATATCAAGAGATTTGACATTTTTGATAAGGGGACAAAATATGATTAAAATATATACCTTGTATAATGTGAACTTAAAGACTTATGTGTGAACTCCTTCCTCATATGTGCTAAACATTTCGGTTATCAATGCACATATGCAGGGGGAGCTAAATGTTTTGATTTTTATCAAAGTACATTGATCGATGTTTTCAAATGGTTTTAAGGCTGTGAACAATACCAAAAGACCGACCATGTATTTAAATAATTGGAGTTATAAGGTGGTTAGGTATAGGTGTTCATTCCCACGATCCAGCCAGAACCGGAGGGATCTACCCAGGGACATTACATTTGTTAGAATAGAAGTCCTTAGGTATGATAAAAAGGAGAAAAAGTGAGAAAAGGGAAAATTACGGACTAAGACAGAGCTAAAACTGGAACAAACCCAACAAGCTGTTAGTTATGAAGTCTTGGTAAGCATTCAAGAAGTTGAAGAATGAAAAAGAAAAGTTAAGATAAAGAGTGAAAAGAAAGAAGCCCTCCTTACACTTAGGCAGAAATCGGGTCAATACATATGCTATCAGAAACACTAAGTTCTTGTCTGGTATTGAAGATAGTCATCATGGACCTAGTGATG
Organism: Tanacetum coccineum; assembly: GCA_026074375.1. Classification (NCBI taxonomy): domain Eukaryota; kingdom Viridiplantae; phylum Streptophyta; class Magnoliopsida; order Asterales; family Asteraceae; genus Tanacetum; species Tanacetum coccineum. The sequence goes on along the minus strand of BQNB010028403.1, from coordinate 10,173 downwards.
CAATGCACAACCCTCCCTAGCCACTCAAGGTCTCATAAAAGACTCTTGTTTCATTTCTCACAGAGATTACATGCATTTCCATCGACTTTCTCACTCCGACTTAGTTGGTATTAAAAAAGTGGCAGTCTGCTCAAACAAAATGTGCACTATTGAGCCTAGAGCCAACATAGATCATCCATAAATCTCACTAGGACACAATTCTAATATATTTGTTGCTCACACACTGTGAAAACAAGTAATATCTTAATAGTCCTACGCATTATCCTTGTGATATTGCCAGAACATCAGAGTGATACTAAAGTATTCACAATGACGATGGAAATCCTTCCAGAGCCAACATCAAACAAGCTCTACGATAGGTGACTTGTGAGATCCTATACGGATCGAACTTGTGACACTGGATATCGATTCGGTCCAGACTATGAATTGATGATTGATGAATTTTGAAATGCATAAAACTCTCGATGTGTCACAAAATCACTTTAACAAGTGACACGTCGATTGATTTTCAAATCAATTTTTGTTTCAGTCGGTGAGACTTTGTCTTACTGGTTTACTCATACTGTGTTGTCTGCTTTGAGACGCTCTGGTAATGAGAATGGCTAATGCAGTTGCGAAACCCTGTCAAGGAGATTCTTTAGAATTCTACCTGATCACAGGCAGTATTTATACTGATCAACGGGGAACCGTGGTTATTGCAACCGTATTCGACGAAGTGACAAAGACACTTTCATCCATACATGTTGTTTATTACTAACCCATTCATGTAGGTAATCCTGATGGTGGCAGCAGCGGGTTCAAGACAAGTCAAGATTCATAGCCACATGCTCATACTTGATAGACAAATGTAAAGACATCATGAAAGCTTAAGTACATGTTTCAAGACTTCCGCTACTCTGATACCGTCCATCTTTCTTAAGGTAACGAAGTATTAAAGTTAAAGAATTTCAAGAACTTTCCGCTACTATGATACCGCACGTCTTCCATGAAGTGACGAAGTGTTAAAGTTAAAGAATTTCAAGAAAGATAGCTACACAAGCTTTCAAAATCAAGAAAAGTATGAGCATGTAGGTCTGAAAGTCACAAGTACAAAGGATGGCAAAAAGATCACAAGATGATGATAAAATATTATGCTTGGTTGATAATCTCAAAAAGGTTCAAGTTCACATACAAGTCAAGCTAAAGGAACAAGCTCAAGCCTAAAGTCTAAAGATTGCTACGCATATCACAAGATGGATGATAAAGATTCAAGACCATGGGCAAAGACGAAGACATTCATAGAATGATAGGTTTAAGATTTTTGTAAAAGAATGTGACCTCCTTTAGGGGGAGATTGTTAGGAATCGAGAAAATACTCGTTCACACCTAAAATACATAGCTCGTAGGTCTAATATAGTTTTTAGAACCTTAGTAAGGTAGAAAGGCCCAAGGACCATGGTAAGCCCATCAATAGGCCCATGGCCGACCACATAAGGATGTATAAGTACCCTCTCTATAAATGGAGAGGGTGTTGGTTGTTCACTTTTTCATTTCATTCAAGCTAATATTCTCTCTTTCCTTTCTCTCTCTAAAAGTATTCATCCTTCCCCTTTCTCTCTCTAGTTCTTTGTCAGTTGATTGTGAGTTTAGATATTACATGTATTCTACAAACTTAAGTATGGGGGGAAATAAGCCTTAGAAACTATTCCTTTAATTACCATTTGCTTTATCCTTAAAATGATGGGTAATATATTCAAACATAGCGTAAAAGGTAATTTTAACCAAAATTTAAAATTTTTTAGGACACATACCGATGAAAACCGAGTATTAATAGTGTCTCATGGATAGGAATTTATATGACTAGCACAAAAACCCTCAGAATTCCACCCCAAAAATGTGAGGTTGGCCTTTAGATCTTTAGGAATTCGGGTATCCATTTTTGATACCCAAGATAATTTAGACCTTTAGCTTGTTCGAGTTAAGGTTCGAATGAAGTCATATATGTCTATTTCATCGTTACGGATATGTACGTATGGTCTTTGTTGCCTTTTTTGGAGCATTGATATCGGTATTAAATTATATGAGTGTACCGATAGTGTATTAAATTCTAGAACTTGTTTCTATGATGCATCCCGAGACCGTATAGTAAGTATTAGTATTTGCTAGATAAGAGGCACTAGGATTAACCCATGTTTAAAACACCTCGATCATATAACTATCCCACACCCTTGCCATGCACTCATTTTTAGTGCAGGATACCCCTAGTACACCCCTTCGAGCCTATCCTTTTCACAGTTCTCGTAATTTTCGGGTTAAGCCAGACTATTAATGAAGAGCATTGTCACCCTTAAACCAATTGTTACACCCAAATCACCTTAGCCTGCCTTGTATTTACTCGCTTTTAGTACATTATTGTTTTAAACCAAGTTAATTATTTGAGTACACGGTTGCTAAGTTCTTATCCTTGTAAATACAGTTTTGGGATGATTGGAATTCATGGTAGTATTTATTTCGCGAAAAAATAGGGAAGAAAAGTTAAGTCAATACCCCCATAAGTTTGTCAAATAATCTCCATGTTATGTTGATCCGCCTCAATTCAGGTTATTAGTGAGATTGTAATTATGAGTTCTAAAACTTAAGTGTAGGGGTGCATTTATAAACCCCAAGTTATGATGTATTATTAAAAAATAGAAAAGAAAAAGAAAAGAGATTGATGTAGAGTTCTGTAGAGTTTGTATATCTTTGTCTGAGTTCTTGGCTTAGCAACCCAATCAACGTGTATTCTTATAAATAATTAGCTAACCCTTTCACCCCAAATTCACCCAAAAAGCCATCCCAAATGTGTCCCATCCATTTTCGTTTCCGTTAATGTTATCTTACACCTACACCCCACAACCCTTAAAATACCTCTTTGATGGTAATGATTAATACTTGCGCCTAGCGGTGGAGGTTTGATCCGTTATCAAACCTATGGTAATTTATATGCTATGACATATAATGAGTGTTAATTTTCCGTTTCCCATAGTTGTTATAATTTATCGTACACCTGAGAGAAAGAGAGAATCCGAAACACTTATGTGAGGTGCTAGTATATTCTTTCTATGCTTTTAATAACGAGGTCTAGGAGGTTGTGTCGTAAACTGCTTTTAAAGAGTAGGTTAATTGCCCCCCAATATTGCTATTGTCTAGGTAGAAAAAGCCTTTTGCTTGAGGAAAAGCAAATCTCAAGTGTAGGTGTATTTGATGAGGTGTCATTTTATACACTTTTTCAGGGTCATTTAACCCCCTAAATCATGCAAATATGCCCAAATTATGTGCTTAATCGTTAGTTTTTATGTTTTTAGCATTTAGAGGAAATACACATGACTTGGACTCAATTAGAGAAGAAACGGACAAGTCTACGACTCTACGCTAACTATCTTGAAGAAAAGCATATAGTGCGTGGAGACGGCGTCGCCAATTACAAGCGACGGCGTCAAAGTTTTCAAGCGACGGCGTCATGGAATTCTAGACGCCGTCAGAATGAAGCCGACTTAAAAAACCCTAGAAAACCATTGTGGCACGACGGCGTCAGGAACATAAAGAAACACCGTCGCGCTTGTTTTCTTATATATACAAATCCATTTTTAGGATTTTAGTGTGTAACTTTTGGGAGACGAACCCTAGTTTTAGAAGACGACTTTGGCAGCCTTTAGGCTTGTTTTTAGGGTGTCAAAACCCTTTTGTAATAGCCTCAACTGCATGATTTAATCAAGTGAAGTTCATTTATCCTTTATCACTTAATATGTCTATGTGTTTTGTGATAGATTCTTGTTCTTCTCCTTTATTGGCCATGCAAGGCTAGATCTATTAGTATTAATTATGATATCATAAAACTTAGATTTTAGATCCTTTTAATGTTGCTTCTTATGATGGATGTGCGCGTTAGGCTTTAGAATACTAGCCATAAGATATTAAATTGGCATAGACGTCTAGGGAAACGCGAGTGTGTAGAAAAGATACCATCGGTAACAGTCTTCATACTACCTTACCCCTAATATGGTTGATCCCTCTTAAGATATTTCAATTGCATTTAATATACTCTTTGGGGCCTTGTAATAGTCTTCATACTACCTTACTTGTGTGTTGCCTTAACGGAATATTAAATAGACGGCGGGTTTATGTAATTCGTTCATGACTTAGGAAATACTTACACTGATCATCACAAGTGTGACAAAGCAACAGGATTAGGAGAAGCAATCTGCGGAGTAATGCATGATTAAGTAAATACGTTCGTTTATCATATAAGTTATCACCAAAGTAGTTTAGATTTATTTTATTAATTATTAGTTTAATCAAACCAACCTCTCAAACCATGATTTTACCTGATTTCTATAAAATAAAAATACAAAAAGAATCTTCTCTCAACCTCGTAGACCTCTGTTAGATTCTGATCAAGCCATCCCAACCTATTCCCCTAGAGAATGATAACAACCCTCAAGTCTTGCCTATACTACACTACAACGATTAGGTGTACTGCATAGGGAGTTGTAAAACTTCTTGTTGAAGTCCTACGACGACTGCACATCAGCAAATTATGTTGCACGTTTGACTGATACATGTTTATGGAGCTTTATTTATCTCATGTTTGTTAGAAAAGAGTTTATAATCTGCCAACTATTTGATGATGCGTTCCTTATTCTCAGGTTGTGATGACATGCTTCGTAGGTGCGCTGCCCTAAAGACTTAATTTCCATTGATGTAATGCTTCAAAGATATACTAAGACGCCGTGAGAATACGATGATGCATTCGTTGAGCACTTCAGAATACTGTATCATGATGCATTCATTAAGCATTTCATGAAGTCTGGGTAAGTGCACTCACGAACAAGAGGAGCTTGTCTCCTTACACCCGTTCCCGAATTATGGTTGTCATCGCCATTCATGCTTCTGTCAGCGTCACGTGCTGCCAATGCATCGGCAACGCCTTGGTCGATCAATGCCTTAAGCTGGGAATTGGTGACCGGTGTGGTGGTGGTGGTTGTTGTGGCTGGTGATGCCTTTGTGGTTCTTTTCTTTGGTGCCATTTTCTTCAAAATCACAAGAAAATATAATACACGTCAGATTTCATAAAATCATAAACGCGACATGACTGTTGTAACAAGCAAAATTAAACTTATATAAGTATATTATATAAGACCAGTAGTAATATACGTACTATAATATAAACACATATATTAATCATTTAAGCATCTAGTATGACCAACTAATGCAAACAAATAGTGTATGTATGTCCTGTTAAAAACTTTTGTATGATGCAATGTTTGTAAAAATGGTTATAGTCCAAGCAAAACATTTGACCTGGTTCTTTATAACCTTGGCTCTGTAACACCACTAAAAATAGGTCGCAGCGGAATATGTTACCGAGAGCGTTACTTCATAATACCATTGCACAAGACATGAGAGAACGACCTCTAAACGTGTCATTTGAAAAGAAATCTTGTATTGTTTAGACTCCAATGCATGTCACATAAGCCAAGCATCTAATTTACCTGAGAAAAACATGCTTAAAAAGTGGCAACATAAAGTTGGTGAGTTCATAGGTTTTTGTAAGTATGAATGTTGAACCAAAGTTTTGTAAAGTATGTATGACCGTTCCAATCCTTGTATGTTCACCAAAATGTATGTATGAATGTTGGAAATAAAAGAGTTGTAAAGTATGCATGACCATTTCAATCCCCAAATAGTCACAAAAAGTTAAGTATAGTTGGACCCCTATTATTCAAGTATGTATTGCCACTTTATTCAAGGCAACGTAAATCTTCATGTGAGTATAAAACAACGATTACAATTATTCTAAGTTCATGAAACTATTGCGTAGACTTATATGTATGCCAATTTATTCAAGGCGCCGTAAATGTTCTTGTTCTTGTAAATGTCATTCTTTGATCCGACATGCTATAACGTTCGTTTGTCCAGTGATAGCTAATCACCCGAATGGGGATTGTCAATCCCAAATAGATCTATTTTATAACATTCGCGCTTACACTCCGAGTAATTCACAGTTCAATCTGCTTAAGCTAATCCGTAATTAATTGAGTAAAAGTAAAGTAATGTCCTTGTTTTCAAAAATAAAGTGAAACAAGCAATGTATTTCGTTCCAAAATGTAGACCAGTTGAAATACAACGAGAACTCCTAAGGAGATAAAGTCTAAGATAGTTCCAACTTAGGGTTCACTAGGCAAAGCGAGACAACTTTCTCTTTTAAGATTCAATCTCATCTTCAATGTTGTTAGGGTCTTGATTTGGTTTTCTCCTCCTCCTACAGGCAACACCCATTCCACTGTTTCACTACCTTCAGCTTGGTTTTCATGGTTTTGGTTCTTCTATTCTGGGCAATAACTCTTGTAGTGCCCTTGATTCCCACATTCATAACAAGTAAGGTCTCTTTGATTGTTAGTAGCAGCAGGACTCCTACAGTCTCGGTTCAAGTAGCTAACTCTCTTGTTGGTTGCGCACTTTACTGTGCACTGGCCATTGTGATGAAACTTGCACTTGTACACAATGGGAAGGTTCCAGCTACTCCTTCCTTTCACCAGACCCAGTGGTATAAGCTATAGCCACACCTTGCTTCTTGGGAGGTTGTTTTTAAGCTTGGTTGTTGTTATCAAGTTTCCTCTTGTTATCAGCTTGATGTTCAGCAAGAGATCTTTTTGTCCATCAGTCCAGTTGCAAATTCAATTTCATCTTGCATTGTCTTAGGCTTAGATGCCATCACACTTTCGTGAATCATGTCGGGCAAACCCCCGACATATTTCTCGATCTTATCCGACTCTTCAGGAAACATCCTAGCATACATCAATGCCAGTTCCTAAAAACGTTGGTTATAGCCTACCACATCGGTACCCTTAACCTTCAGGTTCCACATCTCAACCTCAAGCTTCTTAATCTCGCCCCTTAGGCAGTACTTGTCGGTCATCATCTTTTTTAGGTTTGTCCATGTCATTACATACGTAATATCGTGGCCAACGGTCCTAATGTGGGCGTTCCACCATTTTAGAGCACTTCCAAGAAGAGTACAAGTGGCAAACTTGATTTGGTTTTCCATAGTGCAGTTGCTTATATGGAACACAGTTTCCATTCTTTCAAACCACTGAGTCAACTCGACAACTCCTTCAGTACCCTTAAAATATAGGGGTTTCCATTTCATGAAGTCTGGGTAAGTGCACTCACAAGCAAGAGGAGCTTGTCTCCTTACACCCGTTCTCGAATTATGGCTGTCATCGCCATTCATGCTTCTATCAGCGTCACGTGCTGCCAATGCATCGACAACGCCTTGGTTGATCAATGCCTTAAGCTGGGCATTGGTGACCGGTGTAGTGGTGGTGGTTGTTGTGGCTGGTGATGCCCTTGTGTTTCTTTTCTTTGGTGCCATTTTCTTCAAAATCATAAGAAAATATAATACACGTCAGATTTTATAAAATCATAAACGCGACATGACTGTTGTAACAAGCAAAATTAGACTTATATAAGTATATCATATAAGACCAGTAGTAATATATGTACTATAATATAAACACATATATTAATCATGTAGGCATCTAGTATGACCAACTAATGCAAACAAACAGTGTATGTACGTCCCGTGAAAACCCATTTGTATGAATGCAATGTTTGAAAATGGTTATAGTCCAGTATAAACATTTGACCTGGTTCTCTATAACTTTGGCTCTTGATACCAATTTGTAACACCCCCAAAAATGGGTCGCAGTGGAATATGCTTCCGGGAGCGTTACTTCATAATACCATTGCCCAAGTTATGAGAGAACGACCTCTAACTATGTCGTTTGAAAAGAAATCTTGAATTATTTAGACTCCAATGCACATCACATAAGCCAAGCATCTAATTCACCTAAGAAAAACATGCAAAAAAAGTGTCAACATAAAGTTGGTGAGTTCATAGGTATTTGTAAGTATGAATGTTAAAGTTTCGTAAAGTATGTATGACCGTTCAATCCTTAAATGTTTACCAAAACGTATGAATGAGTGTTGGAAATCAAAGAGTTGTAAAGTATGCATGACCATTTCAATCCCCAAATAGTCAGGAAAATATAAGTACAGTTGGACCACCATTGTTCAAGTATGTATTGCCACTTTATTCAAGGCAACGTAAATATTCATGAGTGTATAAAACAATGATTACGATTACTCTAAGTTCATGAAACTGTTGCATAGACTTAGGTGTATGCCCCTTTATTCAAGGCACGGTAAATGTTCATGTTTATGTATATGTCGTTCTTTGCTCCGACAAGCTATACCGTTCGTTTGTCTAGTATTAGCTAATCACCCGAACGGGGCTGTCACACCCGAATAGATCTATTTTATAACATTCACGCTTACCCTCCGAGTAATTTACAGTTCAATCTGCTTAAGCTAATCCGTAATTAATTGGGTAAAAGTAAAGTAATGTCCTTGTTTTCAAAAATAAAGTGAAACAAGCAATGTATTTCGTTCCAAAATGTAGACCAGTTTGTAAAACGAATTGTAAATGCACATGTAATGAATTCAAACCAATCATGTAAATGGAATTAGTAACAAGCATGTTCTCACCCCAAAAGTTGTAAAGTATATGTAAAACAAGTAAAACGTGGGGCTATAAACTCACCTCGAGTGGATGAGTTAACAATGTAAATCACAGAAAATGCGTCACTCAAACCCCCGATTGCAACCTAATTAATTATAGGCCGTATTAGTACTAAGTACTTTGAATACCGTATACCGTATATAATTCTATATAGCTACATCACCATCTAATTGTAATTGTGAAATCATATTTATAAAGTTAAAACGTTTATAAATATCACGTTAGTAAAAATGGCGTGAGTTTCTTGTTTTAAGCTCGTTTCGTACGTTCTTTACGTCCACGCTTTCGTATTAAGATGATGTATCAAAATATTATATTTTTGTATTTTGAGTTCTCTGATGAACATCACTTTTTACTGTTCATGCACTTTTATAAATTTATTTTTATAAACTTAGTTATCGTAAACTCGTAAATGTCGTATCTTATTCGTTTTAACTCCGATTTTAGTGATTCTTTCGAGCACGTATTCGTAATTAAAAGTTTTATCTAACTAATTTATTTTCCAATATGTATCTGATATTAACAGTAAATTGTTTTTATAAAATTATTTTTATAAAAGTATTTATTATCGTATATATGAAAAATCCATAACTCCTTCGTTATTGATCCAATAATTATGATTCTTAATGTTTTAGAATCCTAAAAATACATACTTTCTGTGAAAAATAACCAATCCTTTATATCAGAGGTGGAAATGAAATAAGTTTTTATAAAATTTCTTTTATAAAAGCGTTTATTATCGTATAACTTGCAAATGCCGTATCTCCTTCGTTATAAATTGGATTTTAAGTTCATTATATGGTTGGAATCCTCATGACATGTAGTATTTTATAAAAATATAAAATAAATATGTTATTTTTCGAATTAAAACAGAATGTTTTGATCATTTTGTTAAAATGTGATTAAAACTTGTTTTTATAAGTTTTTGGCATGTGTGAATTATTACAAGTCCTCTATTGTGATCAATACACAACCTTGTCTACATTTATAGTCCTCTAATGTATAAGTCCAACAATATGTCCAAGAGTCACAACATCAACAAGTCTACATACTTATTTGTTATTAATCTTTAATAAGTATACTTTTTAGGTAACTAGTTTATATATACTCTTTATACATAAACCACATTTGTACAATACTTATACTTTCATTCCAACATGATATTAACATCCATATATCATATGTAAAAGTATACCAAACCATAATCAAGTGTAAAAATCCATTTTACAAGATAATACTTTTCCTAGATGGTGATTCACTATATAAACATTATATAGACATAAAATCATAAATGAAATGAATGTAGGGATTTTAGATAACCTTAATATGAAGTATGGTGATGAACAACAAGATATAAACCCTAGCTTAGATATTAAACCCAAGCTTCCAAGACTATGAAAACCTTAATTCCAATGAAACCCTAATCCTAAACCTTTCTTGATTAACACTTCTAAATGCTAAACCAAGCCTTCAAACCTTCTTGTAATACCTTAGATATGATGTTAGAACACTTATATATGTGGTAAATAAAATTGTATGGATTATGTGTATGTGTTTGGTTTTGGCCGTGG
>BQNB010028402.1:0-56681 GCA_026074375.1 Tanacetum coccineum | reverse complement strand
TTTTTATTTTAACCTTCCTATATATATATATATATATATATATATATATATATATTTATATATATGAAAGCGTGATGCCCTTAAACTATAGTTGAACGGTGAAGAATACAAGAATAAGAATACATTGTACTTACAAATTCATTGCTTAGATTCCTTGTGAAAACAAATACTAATATAACTTCTTTTGTACATGTGATATTCTCCAAAAATCACTTAATTAAACAAATACCACAAAGCATGAACACGTCCTTTTCTTTTGTGAAACAAATTTAGATAAAAGAATGTTAACTTAAACATCTCCTCTAAAAGTTTAAATCGACATGAAAATCTATCACACAATGAGCCCTAGTTTCGATGGTTATCTATCACGCAATCCTCGCCAGAGCCCTTGTGGGCCCGACTCGTTAACATTGAATATGAAATATGTGGGCCGGCCGTTGTCGTCGATGAATGGTTGAAAAGTCGTCGCCAATCAGGGACGGAGCTTCAACTCATCTCTTGGGTGGGTGGGTGGGTGGGTTGGGGGGGGGGGGGGGGTTTCGAAAATCATAATGTAAATTGAGCCGAAGTTTGTTATTAATAAACGTCCATATTAACGATTTTAAGCCAATGCTACTTATTTAATGAGATGAAACAAGCAGAATTACCCGCGCGTTGTTGCGGGACGTTAATTTTTCGCACGTTATTGTGAGTCATTAATTTTTTATTTTTTAATTTTGTGTGGGTTTATTTTTTCGGTCTCATGTTTAATAATTTGTTTTTTTTCTTATATGGGCATATAATGTTGGGCCTCATGTCTAAAAAGTTTTTTTTAATATAATTTTATGGGATTTGGGTAAATATGTGTTATATAATTGGGCTTTATAGGTTTTAGTGGCGTAAAATGACACTGTTTAATGCAATCTAAAGATGTATGTTTGTGACATTGTCGATTATTTTAAAGTTATTAGGTATCGAAAATGTTTTCGCTGGTATTTTTTTATGTGAATAAATCAGTACTCTTGTCATTTTTTTTCTTTCCCCTATTTTGTGCTAACAATTTTTTTATAAAAACAAAAAACAAAAAAACCACTAATTGGGCCGGCCCAAAGTAGGAGTTCTAGAAACGTTACTGTAGCGACTACTGTAGCCGTGCTTAAAAAACGACGGCGTATTGAATCTCTTTTGAGTATATGTATAATATATAGTTTCTCTAAAAAAATCGGCCCATACTCAAAACGTGACACAACCTAACTCAAATCTTATGTTCAAATTGTCGAATCTCTTACTGATTCTTTAAGGCCCATAAAAAATGTTATATAGCCACTACTCTCACTAACAAAACACAACCCTAAACCTAAATATTATATCATGCGCCTCTCTCTTATGAGAGGTGATTTGCACACTCCTTGTTTTGATTGGGACACTCAAAAATATGATGACTTGACATTTATGCCCTTGTAAGAATGAATATGAGTAAAAGTAATCTAAGGGTATAAATGTCAAGTCACCATATTTTTGAGTGTCCTAATCAAAATAAGGAGTGTGCAAATCACTTCCCCTCATCTCTTCTCTCAAACACATATCTCACTTTTATCAAACTCTATTCGATCAACCTTCCTAGATAAAAAACATAGCTCGAAACACAACACACACAAACAAATCTCACAATCTCTCTACTTTGTTATATGACACGCAAGCATAAACACAAACAAAAAATGAAGATTACCAAGATGAACTACACAGGTAGGTTTATGTTGTTGTAATCGTGTTTCTTTATTGAACCAAAACAAAACAAAAACTTAGACACTCTTGTTCTTGAACTTTCTTTATGTTTTCGAAAATTGAAAGAGGTGAAAAACTTCAAAATTGATCTATGATGATGTTGTGTGTAAATCATTTAAAGATTTGTAATTACCACAAATAGACACACAAACAACTGAGATCTTTGTATTGTTTATTTATTTTCTGTTTTGTTTTTCTTGTTATATCGAAACAAAAGATGAGATTTGAACACTTTTTGTTCTTATTTTGTCTTTTATTCTTTCAAAAATTAAAAGAAGTGAAAGCTTCAAAAAGGATCCATGACGAATGGGGTTTTCGTTATATGAAAATCTTTTAGATTTTTTAAATCTCAAAAAGAGATACGAAGCAAACCAAAAGTGTTGTTTGTGTGTATGGGCCATTAACCATGGGCTAGGCTGACAAAGGTAGGCTGGGCCAGCAACAGTTCTTAAAATGAACCATAATAATGAACATTAATTATGTGAGTGAAAGCAACGTCGTATAACACTTCTAATGAGTAAATATAAATTGGTCATCATACAATCAGTAAGCATTAACTATTGATTCAATATGGTAGCTAAATAATTTTTAGATATTAACAAAAAAGGCACTTAATCAGTATAGAAATTAAGAAAGTATATCAAAGTAATAATCAGATTATTAGGATAGAACTAAAATATTAAAAGTAGTTTTTGTTATAAAAAGAATGCATATTCACCGGAAGGTTACATGAAGCTAAAAAATAGGAAGTAATCGTTTCTTCCCTATCTTTGTGGGAGAGCTACAAGTGAATGTTTTTTTTATCTTCCTTATATATCGAACTGAACTACCATAACAACCGGATTTTTTTTGGGGGGGGGGGGCACGACCCTCCCCTACCCTCACAAAGGTCCGTCCATATCGCCAATGTGTTTAGCTACCAGGCTTTACCGATAACAAATAGGGGGGGGGGGCATGTCGTCGGTAAAGACCTTTAGTTAGGACATGCTATAAAAAAAGTTGTAAAATATCCTCCCAATGAGGCTGATTGTTGGTGTGACTATGGATATGATAAGATATGCTTATCTTTATGGGTTTCATTTTTATTTTCAATAACTAACTCATCAACTAAAGAATTACACAAAGAAAGAAAGTCATTCTTTCATTCTTATACCCTCAAACCAAAGTGTTATAGATCAAGTATCTTCTTTTATCTTCTTGATCCAAACCTCTAGTTTCTTGCTCGTGGAATCAACGGAGATTTAAAATTCCTTTTGTTTTTCCATTTATTATGAAAACTTGGATTTGCTTGTGGAGTTTTAAATCTTGACTAAGAGGAAGATTTCCATCTGTTGTTGAAACCCGATGTTTCATTTTGAGAATTCATTTTTGAAATGAATGGAAATCTTCCATTGTTTGGAAATTTGAAAGCAGAGTCATTCTTGTTTTGCAATGAAAGCATTTCTGATTTTGAATATTTGAAAGGTTTTGAATGACTTTGCTTTGGTCTCCAAACTTGCCTTACCGGTGTAGAACAAGATTTTAGAGTTTCAAAAACATGCCTGTTCTTACTTGAATCAACTGATTGAAAGGCCTTTTGAGAATTCGGTGTTTCAAAAACTTGAGGTTTCTTAGAGAATTTCCTATCTTTTTGTAAATAGTATGTTGTAAACCGAGAGACCTTTTTTGAAATGAGTTTGAAGATTCACCCGTGTAAATCTTCTTCGAAACACTTACTTTTGGTGTTGAAAAGTTTAAAATTGGAGATTTTCCTTTGTCCCGGTTTAGAGCATCAAACTTTGCTTTTGGGGCATTGTATGATATTCTCAACTCACTATATTCTTTTTGATTTGAAATAAGATCTTGTGATGCCAACTTTGATTCGAGAGAAACAATTTGTTTCAAAAACTGGTCTTTTCGGCGTTAGAATCTTGAATCTTACGATCCAATTGACGTTCAAGGACAACTTTTGTATTTTTAAGTTTTTCAAAATAAGTTTCAAACTTGTCTATTTTATTTAAAAATCAACTTTGGCATCCTCAAAATTTTATGTTTGTTGAGCTAAAGTCATTTCGAGCTCCTTAATCTTTGATTCAAAACTTGATGTTTCATTTTTGAAAAGAATCTTTTTCTCCCCCGATTCTGATTCAACATTTAAGGAATCAGAATCATACACAAATTCTTAAAGGAAATCATTTGAAATTCGAGAGTCAAACTTTTTCTTTTTCATTGATTCAATCTTTGAAAAACTTTATCAAACTTTTTATCTGCAAATTCAGACAACTGAGACTTTAAATTTTCTGCTTCGTTTTGAGAAACGTTTAAACTTTGTGTTTGAACTCGTGACTTTTTGATTGAATCAAACAAACTTTTGTGAATCAACTTCAAGTGTTCATTCTCTTTAATTAATGAAGCCACTTGATGTTCCAACTTAATGTTTTTAGTTTCAATCTCATTAAAATCGAACTTAAGTTTGACGTCATCACATTGATTAGTTTCACCCCTTGAACTTTGAATTGACTCAAACAAATCTTTATAAGTCTATTTCAAATGTGCATTTTTGATTTGTAATGATGCTAAAAAATTCTCATTTTCTTTTTGCAACATTTTTAGAGAATTATTTTCTTGATTTTTATGTTGAAGTGCAATTTCAAAAGCAATACTTTATGCCTCCATCTTGGAAAAATCTTTTTGAATCTGGCTAATGTTCATTTTTAGACAATGATTTTTATTTTCCAAAGAAGAATTTTGTTTAAAAGTCCTATTCTCATACACATGGTTATATGACTCTGATTTGACTAAATCAAACTGGGTTTTAAAAAATTCTTTTTGAATGTCCAAAATTAAACATGTTTAATCAAATTCATCTTCTAAAGACATGACATACTTTAAATCATCTTTCATTTCTTTGACAAGACTATTTTCAAAGTAGTTTAGTTGAAGATTGACGTCTTTAACTAAAGGTTCAAACTCTTCCGACAATCGATTTCTGACTCTCTCATTGATACTCAGTTCAAAGCTCATTCGGAACAAATCATCTCGATTAAGTTCTAATTTTAAAAACGTTTGTTTTTCAAACTTGAGCATTGCCTGCTTGACATAGCAAAAATATTTTATTGGAAAACTGTTCCAAAGTTTTGGATCATAATTTCTCAGTTGAGCTTGTTCTAAATGTTCTTTCAAATTTTGAGTTTGTTCCAAATGTTTTTTCAAATTAACATTTCTTCTTTTCAAAGGAACTTTTGGTGGTTCTTCAAATTGAGTCTCAGCATATACAAAGCTATGATACGACAACGAAGATTTTATTTGTTTTACAAATGTTTTTCAGTTTCACATTTTAATTCTTCTTCAGAAATGATCTTATGATCAGAAAGCAATTCTTTTCCCATTTCATCAATGTTATACAAGCATGGTGCTAACTCCTTGGCTTTGTTTAGAATACTTGAGTTCACATCATCATTTTGGTTCTCAAAGCCAAGGCCCCGTTTTCCCGTATTAACATTGTCTTCTTTAGGAAGCAACATTCGAAGAGTTTGATCAGTATGTCCTACTTTTCGAAGTCTGTTATCAAGATCGTTTATTTGTTTTAAAAACTCTTGATTTTTCTTTTCAAGTTTATTTTTCCTTTTTAAAAGTGGTAGGACATACTCATCAAACTTTTCATTTTCCCTGGCGAATGTCTTATCTTTTTCACAATCTTGAGATTTAAGGTTTGAAATTTCATCATTTAAAAGCTTAATCTTTTTGTAGTGTTCAGATTCCATTGTCTTATCTTTTGCAAAATATTTTTCTTTTTCGTTATATCTCTCAAGCTCGTTCGTTAATAAGGCATTTGCTTGTTGGGCGTCACGATTATTCTTATTACATTTTTCAAATCACATTTGAGGTTATTGATCAAGGAAGCAAAGTAAGCAAAGAAAGTACATTGTTGCTCATAATCTACATCATGATAGTCTTCCTTATCTCTATTCGGATCTATATTTGGTATATCAGACATAATATTACTATTATTCTTATTCACCAAATATGTGTCAAGAATAGATTTAGGATGGTCATGATTTTGTATCCAATATGCTATCACAGTTTCAAATGTATCGTTATTTGAATGAGGTACCGATGACATCAAATAACGTCACTTTATTATACCATTTATCCCATCTATTTTGCCTACTTTTATATAATTATTGCATTATTTGGTACTTAATTGCTTTAAAGATGATAAATGCAGTAATTCAGGAGTGTTTTGTGAAGATAAGCTAAAAGGCGCATAATTTGGAGCTAAAAAGATGACATTTGAAGATTGCTGAATTTTCACCAATACGTCGTATCCAACTAAAGAGATACGGTGTATCAGTGCCAAGACTTCATAAGAAAACACGTTTGACCAATTCCTAATACGGCGTATTCACTCTATCTACATACGCTGTATCCATGAAGATAACTATTCAAAGATATAGTAAATCAAGTAAATTGGGAATGATATCAATGATTTATTACGAACGTAGTGCGCACTCCAAGGAATCCAGCCCAATACGCCGTATCGACCTTGCTGGATACGGCGTATCGAGTCTTTTTCAGACACTATAAATAGAAGACTCAAAAACGAGTTTTCAGGGTGCTAAATCATATTCTCGATACCTAAACCATAAAAGTAGATTTTTAGAGGAGAAAAAGAGTAGAAGAGGTCGAGCAAAGTTATCAATTCCATAGAAGACATCGTGTAATTCCATATACTTTAGTAATCATTTAGTTTTTGGTAATCTTTAGTTACTCGGTTGTGTACATTGGGCTAAATAATGGATTTCGTATTTATTATGACATTTTGAAGGCTAATACCTTAGGAACGATTGGAATGTTTTGCGTATTTGTTTAGCTCGATTTCTTGATTGATTTATTGTTGTATGCTTGTTGATGTTTATCAATTTATAATGTTACGCGCTTTTTGTTATGGACATATCTTTCACTGGATCTATTGAAAACGGTCAAGTAGATCTAGTGTCAGGGATAGATCTCATATTTGTGTTTTATACACTAGAATTAGTGTTAAACAAATATTGTCATTTACTAAGGCTCGTGTCTAGGATTCAATTCGGGCTCTAACTAGTTAATGGGATATTGCCAACTTGGGTTCTTATTGTTCGTTGTTGATCTAGCATGTGACCCGAGTTAATTCAACAAGTACGTTCTGTATTCTATTGGATTGTTGGTAATGGGGTATTCTTGTGTTTTATATTGCTTTTAGCGGTTTTGTAGGGTTTTAGTATATATGAGATTGATTTAATCATGATCACCATTGCTTTTATAATTTGTTAGTGGATTCTCTGCTTATTTGGAGGCTTTTTGCGGATGATTGTAGGGGGATGTTTTTTGGGGAGTGGGTACGGATGGGAGGGTGGGTTACAGTTGGACGGTTGTGGTCGAGGGGGTTGTGATGGTTGGTTGGTTTGATGTAAGAGCGTTTGGTGGTATGGGGTTTCAGGGGGTTTGGAATCTTTGGTTTATGGAAGGGGGTGGGGTGTAGGGGGTGGGTGTGAGGGTGTGAGGGGTGTGATGGGGATACGGGATTTTAGGGGGGGCTGAGGAGTGGTGGTAGTGAGGGGGGTTTGTGGGTGGTGCGCATGGTGTGGGGGGTGGTTCGTGATGGGGTGTGAGGTTTGGGGGGGGGTATTTTTAGTGTTGGTTGTTGATTAGGTGTTGGAAGATTATAGTGGGGTTGGTTGTTGAGGGTTTGGGGGGGTGGTAGATGTACATAGTTATATTGTGGGGGGGTGGGGAGTGAGTACATTAGGCGGGGGCTGCTTGGCGGGGATGCCAGGCAGTTGGTTTTGGTGATGGGTCAGAAGCGATGGTGGTTGTGGGAGTGCTGGTGATGGGGTCTACGGAGGGTTTGCGGGGGGGACATTTTGGTTGGGTGTATTTGCTTGGGCGGTACTAACGTCGGGGTTATAGGTATTTCGGTAGTGGTGTGTTAATTTCTGCATGCGTTGTCGAGTTCTTTATCTGGGCGATCCAGTGGTTGCTTTTGGGCGGTTGTATAAGTGGGGTTGGGGAAGGGTGTATCGAGGTAAGGGGGGGTTGGGGTGAGGGCGTGGGGGTGGTGGGTTAACGGTTGTTGGGGGGGCTTTGGGCGGATTGTTGGGGGGCGGGAGTTGGTGGGGTATAAGGGTTACGCATTAGGCATGAATTTAAGGGGGGTGCCGTTGGTCTTGGTACTTTAAAGTAGTGGAAGTTGGTAAACGTGGTGGGTTTGGAGGATGGCTGGATTCGTTTTTTATGCTGTGTCCTGGGTGATTGTAGGTAATTTTAGAATTTGTGTTGGGAGGGGAAGTGGGGGACGTGGGGGAGGTGTTAGGGGGCGTTTCCTCGCGTTGGAGGTGTGGAGTGTGATCTATTGGGATGAGGGTGGAGATTCTAGGTTTGTTTACTGGTGTGTTTGGGTCTTGTAGATGATGGGTGTTGGTCTGGGGTAGGGAGGGTTAAGGGGGGTGAGTGTTGCGAGTGGGGCTAAAGGGTGTGTTGAGGTTGGTGGGGATTGGGGATGGTGGTTGGCGGTGTGGGGGGTGGGGTGGGGTTCAGTTAGTTTATGGGTAGGGGGGGGGATGGGGGGGGGGTTCCGTCTTGTGGTTGAAGGGTGTTGGTGGTTTCTTTGGGCGTGGGTGCGAGTCTTAGTTGTGTATGGAGTTGGGTGGTGTTAGGTGGGGGGGTGGTTGAGGTCGGGGTCTGGGGGTGGGTGGGGGGGGT
Organism: Tanacetum coccineum; assembly: GCA_026074375.1. Lineage (NCBI taxonomy): Eukaryota > Viridiplantae > Streptophyta > Magnoliopsida > Asterales > Asteraceae > Tanacetum > Tanacetum coccineum. The sequence continues at coordinate 48,197 of BQNB010028402.1, read as the reverse complement.
CTGTGGATAATCGTTGTTGGTCGGGGATGGTGGGTCTAGAGGATTTGGTGGGGTGGGCGTCGGTTATATGGCTGGGGGTTTCGGTTATCTATATGGGGGGGTTTCTAACTTGGGCTGGTGGTCTGTGTGGGTGTGGAAGTAGGTGTGTTGGGCGGTGTGCGGGCTGTTGGGGTTAGGGAGTTTCTATGTGGTGGTTGTTTGAGGTGTGGGGGGTGGACTGATGGAGTCAGGAGGGTGGTGGGGGGAGGGTTGAGGGGTGGGTTTGTATTGGGTGGGGGGTTGAATATATGGGGATTTTGTGTTGTGGGTGGTAGGTGTCGGGGTGGTGTTTTATGTAGATTTCTTGGGTTGGGAGTTGTTGTTTTGTCCGGGGTGGGGGTCTGGTCATAGGTTACCATATGTCTGCAGCTTCCTATTTCGGTGGGGCGAGGTGGGTTTGTGAGGTTTCCGGAAGGGTTTCCGCTTGGGTGAGATCGGGGGGGTTGATGGTTGTTGTTGAGTGTACAGTGGTATTGCGGGTTCTGGCAACATGTTTTGGGTATTTGGTTCGGCCTGATGTAGTTGGGGGTTTGTGTTTGACTTATGTATTTTAGTTGTTGGGTGGTTCTTAGGGGAGGAGTTATGGAGGTGGGGGAGGCGGTGCTTTCAGGTTTCCGTTGGGGGGTGAGGTGACGGTTGGTTGTCGCATCGATGGCTGAGGAGCGGGGTGGGGGGGTGGGGGTAGCAAGTATGGGAGGGAAGGGATGATATTTGGGGCGGGGTGTGTTTGGTGGGTTTGTGGAGGTTTTGTTTGGGTGAGTGCATGGGCGGGGGTTATGGGGGGTAACATCGGGTGTTGTGGTTATGGGTTGTTCACTCGGGCGGTGTGAGGCGGGCGGGAGGGTGGTATTCTTTGTTTCATTATTGATGGTACGGTTGTGGGGGTGAACGGTGGGTGTGGGCAGGGTTGTGAGGTTGGGGTTAGGAGTTGGTTTGGGGTGGTTTGGTGGAGGGTTGGAGGCTGTTGGCAGGTGTTGGGTTTATTGGTGGGTCGTGGAGTGTGTGGTTTGTTCTCGAGGGGGCTGATGTTGGTGTGGGGGGTAGGGATTTGGTGTGGTATTGGTTTGGGGCTTGGGGTTGTGGATAGCTTAGGTGGCTTAGAGGGTGGGAGTTTTGTTGGTGGGTTGGCGGAGCGGTTTGGTGGGGTTTCGGTGGGATGGGGTGTCTTGGGGTATAGTGGCGGGGAAGGTGCTGTCGGGCTTGTGGTTTGTTGGGGGGGGGGTGGGCGGTAAGCGTTTCAAGATCAGTAGTGGGTATTGGGTTCTCTTGGGTGGGGAGGGGATGCTCTGGGTAGTTGGGGGTAGGTATTGGGGTTTAGCTGTGTAGGGGGCGGGATATTGGGGTGGTGGGGATGGGTGATTGGGGGATGTATGATATGGGTTGGAGTTTTGGAGGGGGTCAACGAGTGGGGTTCACGGGTTGGGGGGATGGGGGTTGTGGGTTTGGGTTTTATGATCGTTTTGTGTGTTGGTTCGGTTGTTTGTTGGGGTATTGGACGATTGTGTATTTACGTATGGGTTTATGTGTGGCTGGTTTTTTTGGGTGGGGGAATCAGGGTGGTTGTGTGTGGGTGAGGTAGGCGTATGGGTTATTGGTGAATGGTTTGTGTTGTTTGGGGGAGAGTGGTGGTGTTATGATTGAGAATAGGGAGGGTCTTGTTGATGTGGGAACTTATACATTGTGTCTGGGGTCTGGGGGCGGGGGGGGGGGTTTGGGGGGACGTTTTTAAGATTTGTTGCGCAATTCGCTGATGTGGGTTTTCCGTGTTGGGGGGAGTGGGATGGTTGTTTGTTAGTTGGGTTGGGGGGGGGGGGGTGTTCATGGTTGCTTAGGGTTGGGTGGGTAGGCGTGTAATTTTTCTGGAGCGTGCTTGGGCGTGGACGTTTGATGGGGTTGTGGTTTGGCTGGTCTCTAGTTGAGTGTTGTGGGTGTCTTGGTTTTGTTGGTGAGGTGGTTGGGCAGGAGGGACGAGTCTTGGGAGGGTTGTTGCCAGGTTTAGGTGTGTTTATTTAGGTGGGGTATTTGGTATTCGGTGGCGGGGGTTTAGCGGGGCGGGAGGGTGGAGTTGTGGTATTTTCAGTTTTCGCATCCGGGGGGGGGGTTGTTAGTTGGAGTTCGGGTGTAACTATAGGGTTCGGGGGAGGTAATGTCAAGAGGGGTGCGTGTGGTACATATTATTCGTATGGAAAGTGATGGTTAAGGTTTGCTGGTGGGCTGGGGTTAGTGATATCTTATTTTTTAATATGTTTATCTTACTGATAATTATCGTTTTGAAAAATGTTCACTTCACTGGATATATTGTTGAAATCACAAATTGTTATGCCACCTCGAGAGATAATCATTGCACTAAATAAAAAAACATAAAAAAACCCAACTTTCTAATCAGATTAATAATGGTTAATATAGTTTTCTTATATAAGGTTCGATCGCTCTTTTATCTTTTGTTAATTAGCTTGCGTGGGTAAAAGTGTCTTGAATTGATTGTAGTCACCAACCAAACCGTGCCAGTCTCTCAGGCTGAAAACCGCCTTTTCCCGTTAGAATTAGGATTTAGACTGACATAGGTTTAGAATAGAATAGAATTAGCATGGAATAGATAACCAAGATATTAATTAAATTGAGAGATTTAACCTCGCTTCAAGTGTTCGACACCCTACTTACCACGAAACTACTACCGATCGGGTACACTGCCCGTTAAAGTGTTGTTTTTGGTTTAGTCGACAAAATATAAATTTAAAACTTGAATCAATTAAATATACACCACACAACGACACATCAAGTTTTTGGCTCCGTTGCCGGGGAGTGAATTAATTAATCCTTATTCTTATCAATATTTCTAACCATTAATTATTTTAAATTAGTTTTGTTTAATCTAATCATTTAAATTCTGTTTGTATTTATTCGCATTGTGTGTTTTAAATTATTTGTTTAAATTCCCGCATTTAATTGTTTTTAAATAGTATTCTGTTCTTACTGATCACCTGATACTCCGTATCCACCAGTTGGATACGACGTATCAAACCTTCTGATCAGGACAGCGTTTTGAGTATTACTGTCTAAACGGCGTATCTGTTTTCCAAACAATACGGTGTATTCAGTTAACTCTATACGGCGTACTGATATTCAACAGACCTATACGGCGTATTCAAACTACATGAATACGACGTATTTGTCATCTGATACAGTAACAATAATATTTTCTTGCTTTCGATTTCCTGTCTTATGTGTTCCCTTTCCCAAGGGCACATCATACTGATTATTTGTGCTTAATTGCAGGAAACCGTTTGACAAACAATGGCTAAACCTATTCCGAATAATGCTCAAGGACAAAATCCTGCTGAACCAAGGAACGAAAGCAACGTGAAGATCGAATTCAGTAAGGAGTTATTAACTGAACTACAAAATAATACCTTTAGCAGAAGGTGATGTGATCGTACATATCGGCAAAGTTCTTGAAATACTAGATTCGGTCAAAATAGCAGGTGTGAACCCTTTTCAACTCCGCATGAAAGCCTTCCCTCTCTCACTTTCAAAGGGCGCAAAAGAATGGTGGATGAATGATATGTAAGAAATCACATATCCTTTCTATATCAAAAATGGCCCTTAAATGATTAAAATGTGCAAAAATATGCTTGTATTTATGTATTTTGTTGTTTGTGAATGTGTAGGTACGGATAATGCAAAAATCACAAGAAAACGGTCAAAACCGGACAAACACGAACACGAGAAAGGAAAGAGTGCAAAAGAGCCGAAAGTTTCTAGCAAAAGGTTAATAAAGTCAACTCTTGGTCATCATTGGTCAATCACAAGAAGAAAAAACCCTCAAAAATACCAAATCAGTCCTCAAAGTTAAATCATATTACACAAAAGCCCTAAAAACCCTAACACCGTTATCTCTTTTATACTCAGGAGATAACGGTCGTTATCTTTCTATAATAACCCAAACAAACACCCACGGCCCAATATCATTTTAATAAAACCCAACCCAGGTCAACGACCCAAACCCTAGAGTCAAACACCCCCAACTAACGTTTAAAAGTTAAAAAAAACGCGAGTATTAGCTTTTTACTATTCATCGTCATTTCCATCATTTACCCTGCTAAAAAACAAGGGGTTAATTCTAATTAAGGACGTAGCTCAACAATTCAAGCACCAAGTGACGAGCTGACAGAGTTAGACGTCACAAAAGCTCTTTATTGGTCCAAGTGCACAAGAAAGGACACACGGATATATGAAAGAAACACTCAAATGATTGAGATTTTGCACTAAATCTAGTGCAAAAGAAGCACAAAGGGGTCTGACACACGGAATGCCACGTTGGCAATCCGTGTGCTCATCAAATCAATCCAACGGTGAAAGATGGGTATCTAATGATTGAAAGGAATAAAGGGTATGGATCAAAAGGAGCGTGTAACAAACTTGGAGACCTGGAAGCTTCCTTATCCTGCTATAAATACAAGGGCTGTAGGATCGTTTAAATCATAACACGGGTGATGATTCGAGTGGTTTAGCTAGTTTCTAGAGAGAGAAACACTAGAGAGAATATTCTAGAGAGAGAAAATGTGTTTCTTTGTAAAAGGAAAATAATAACTAGCTTACCTCTTCCAAAGTTGGAAGAGGCTTATATAGTTCTTACAAAATACCGGGTATTAGTACCCGGCTTAAAACCGAAAGACATACGATTAACTATTAAACTACGAACTATTATAAACAATAAATATACGGGGTGACCGAGTCTTTTACTCATATCTAACAATCTCCCCCTAAGGGAGGTCACCCTTGAAAACACTAGACTTAAGCTCTTACAGCTTGCAGTCTTTTGATTCTTCATGTTACATCTAGTACTTTGTTGTAGTGATCTTTAGATAACAATTGAGCTTGTTCACTTTGACTTGTTTTGATTTTGATCATGAGCTTTCTTGAGATCATCAACCAAACTTAATCTCTCATCATCTAGTAATTTATTGCCATCTTGTGCACTTGTGAAGAAGAATATGATATCAGAGTTTGCGGAAGCTTTGACCCTTTTATAAGACTTCATAACTTCAAACAAGTTTAAGGTCATAGGTCAGAGCATATCGTTTATTAACTTGACATTACTGGAACTCGGGAATCTCCATCTCCATCTCCCATCTTTAAATGATCCTGTAATGAAACAGTTAGCAATAAAGAGAAAAATTGATTGAAAAAACAGACACAGTGTTAATTATGAAGTTTTTGTAACAACTTCGATAGTTTTGATTGTTGTCAAATGTCAATAACACCCAATTCATATGCTAGAACAAGTTTGATTCCACGTAGAATCGCACCACTCGTTTCATTCCAGTTGACACAATTTGATTCTTGTAGAAACGCACAAGCCACCTACTTAGAAGCTTGTTTGATGTTGGCCTCTAGCAGGATTTCCATCTTCATCGTGTATACATTTTGTATCACTCGAGTTCTGGCAAATATCACAAGGATAATGTGAAAAGACTCTTAAAGATAACCTTGTTTTCCACAGTATTGAAAGACAAGATTAATTGGAAATGTGTCCTAACGAGATTAATTGATGATCTCTTGGCTCTAGACTCGAAAGTATCTTTGATATTATGATCGAGGCTGGAGCTGACTGCACCTTTTCATACCGACATACTCAGAGTGGTGAGACAGTAATTGCCATGTTAGTCTCCGGTGACACATAAAACAATTTTCCTTCTTCAAGAGAAACTCGAATGCTGGGAAGGTAGTGCATGCAACATGGGTCAAATGATGTCGTCTTCAATGTCAGCAATCAACTTGTGATCAGACAAGCAATATGTAATTTCACCCGGTTTCTCCTTAAAGTAAAAGGAGGGCTTCTTTCTGTACAACCCTTTTTCTGTACGTTCTTTTTCATTCTCCTCACCCTTCAGTGCTACACGAGACTTCATGACTAGCACTTATTGGTATATTCCAGTACTAGCTCATCTCAGTCGACACTCTTTACCCTTGTTCCACAATTTACTCCTTTAGAACTTCGTACTAACTAGTGGATTGTCCTTGGGAACGAGTACCTAACCTTACCATCCTTATAACTTCGATAAAAGTAAATACATGGTCAGTCTTTTGGTACAGTTCACCATTGCCAAAAATCAATGTTGAAAAACTCAATCAGGGTTACTTATGATATACTATCAAAGTGTTATACCACATTGTTTTTTTTGCATTACAAAAAGCTCCCCCTCAACATGTGCATCGGTATTCAAAAATGTATAGCATATGGGGGAGGAGAAAAACACCATTAGAACTACCTTAGATGTAATGATCATATTTTAGTTACAACTGTGTATGGAACATATTAATGCTCCGCCTCATCGTTTAAGGAATGTGTTAGTGGTCAGATTATGATTAATTTGAAAGATTTTTTTTGTTAAACTCAAAAACCTGTTTTTTAAGTTTTAATGAAAAACGCATGAAAATTCATACACGACACATAACATCAAATTCCATACTACTTAGAATGTACAAGATGATATGTTGCATTACTAATGATATTTGATCTAAAACATTCACTTCTCTTGATTATTAGAAGTCCCCAATATCTCGAGTCTTCAACTAATGAATGCATTCTAGATTTCTGAATCTTTAACTTTCTCCAAATATCTTGATGAACCTATAGGTATTTGGTAAGTGGAGAGGTGAAGGTTGATAGTGTTGATGTTGTGATCAAGATTGTCTCTGCAATGCAAGAGGGAACAACACTGATGCAGTGAGAGCTCTGAAGTTATTGGTTCCTTAGTAGCTTCTTTTGTCTCTCCAAGGCCCGGTTACACTTTCCAATCGCACTCTAGACATTAAAATTAACAACACTCTCGCCCTCAAATCAAATGACAAACGTATTTCTATGAAAGAGCTGAATACATTTATAATAGTGTCAAATTGATCCGAAAATGATATTTCAAACAACACATTTACCCCTGTGGGTAAACACAAATAATTTTGAAGAATCAATTTAGTAAAAATTATTAGTTATCAAAACAGAAAAGACTTCGTCTTCCAAATTAAAGAAAAATGCTCTGAAAACGAACATTAATCCCAAATTGCATGGATATAAAGTAATCCATGCCCGAGTAAAATAAATTACCCTTTGTTATGAACATTGTCTTCAGACGATAATCTTTCCCATTAAATGAAAACCGGGGTTGCAATTTGAAGTAATTAGCAAGCCGTTTTGTAATTTCCAAATACTTAAAATATTTACAATCTATTTTATATGTACTTTTTTTACAAAGGATACATGAGGACACTTCATTTCTCATCCTCTACTTCATGAAGCGTTTATGGTTTCAGAGGTTAAACTCTTCATAACCCAAGTCGTGGAGTAAAAACTCAAACGCTCCCTCTTAGTAAAGCATTTTGTGAGGATATCTGCCAGTTATATTTTGTTACCACAGTAGAGTTTCAACCCACTCCCATTTTATCCACTTGCTTCTCGAAATGAAATGGTTATCGTATGTCGAGTGTGCTTATATCGTGAGTGCTGTACCATTGTGCAGCTTTACAGCAATGGCCACTTTTGATATCACAGTACAGAGGAATCTATTGAACAGAAAGCCATAGTCTTTAGCTGAGAACTCATCAACAAAAGGATTTGAGGCAAATCATGCCAGACAAAGCAATGTATACAGCCTCTGTTTTGAGACGGTCCGTGCTTTCTTTGCTCTTTGATGACCAGCTAAACAATCATCTCCAAGAAACTGAGCACTTCCGCGACGTACTTTCTTTCTCGAAACCTGACATCCCGCAGATCCCATCGCATAACTGTTAGTTGACATAGCATTTCCTTCGGATACCAAATACCCATTTAAATGGTTCCTTTAGGTACCTAATTTAGAAAGATACTTTTGATTGCTTCCAAGGTGCTTTTTGTAGCCTAGCCTGATATCTAACACACATGCACACAGCGAATACAGTCTAGTCTACTGGTTTGGTAAGTACATTATGGAGCCAAACCATTCTCTAAATCGAGTTTGTCAACGGTAATCCCATTAGATCCTCGTCCAGTTTCAATCGATCCACCATTGGTGTATCGACAGGGAGATCATTCCATATTTTCTTAAGGTTTCGAGAGCATATTTTGCTTGGTTTAATAAAGATGCCTCTAGGATTTATAAACTTTAGTCCAAAGAAAACGACATTTGTCCCATCATTGACATCTGAAATTTGGAGCTCATTTCTGGAAAAATATGATTGACACCCATAAAGAACTGTTATAGCAAAAATGAATGTCATCTACGTTAAATTTAACAAGTATAATATGTTTGCCTGATTTGCACCATATATATAAGTAACTTTGGATCCACGGCAAACCCTTTGAAAAATTGTTGGCCAAAAGAACTTTGATATAGTATCATACCACGCCCGTATGGTGCCATGCTTTAGCCCAAAAGACCATCTTCAGACGTATAAACGTGCGTAGATTATCTATGGTCTTCAAATCCTTCATTCTGACTGACAAAGACTTCTTCTTGGAAGATCACCATTCAAAAAGCAGTTTTGACATCCTCTGTGTAGATATCATATTCTTTTAGGTTCAACATTGGCAATGAATATTCCGATGGCCTCTATCCTTGGCAACTGAGCAAACGATACTTCAAAATCAATACCTACCCTCCTGACGATATCCCTTTGCAACTAACCGAGCTTTGTTTTTCAGTACATCACCATATTCATCAAGCTTCACTTTGTAGATCTACTAGAGAGCGATAACCATAACGTAGATTGGGCGAGGGTACTAATTCCCAAAACTTTAAAGTCGATCAAATTTTGTGAATTTACATCTTGCATGGCTTGAAACCAGCAATCTTCCATCACAGCCATATTGTTGAAGTTCTATGTTCGACTTAGGACAGTTCAGTATGGAAACAGCAACCACAAAGACATCGGAAGCTAACTGTTTTCTAGTAAGATACAAGACGAAGGGATAGCCAATGATGTTCTCACGAGGGTGATCTTTGGTCCCATCATCTGAGATGATCTCGTGTAATGAGTAACTTGTGTGGGTTCAGTTAAACTAACATCCCCTGCATGTTGACTGTGAAGAAACTAGTTCTCCTCAACAGGTTAACTAAGTTAATAGAAGGTCATCATGATAATTAGTGTCTTTGATAGTTGTATCCAAGTCTGGCAACACCTTGAGGAAAACTAGAGGATCACTTGAGATGACAGTGAATAACTATGTATAAGTGCATCTTGTGCAGTCATTGTAGTACAAGATTTATTCCGTAGAAACAATTGCCCGATAACAACCAGTAGCTAGAGTACTGTACACTACTGTAGATTGCTCAAAAGTATATCATTGAACATCGTTGGAATAAAATCTCCAGATCTTATCTGTCGTTGAATGTTTGTATTGCAGGTACATATCGATGGGGCGAGCCTGAAAGAGTTAATCCCAGGTCATAATGAAGGGCTCGGGTCCTACTGATGCGAACAAGAGCCACGACTGATGCATCTCACGAATTTGACGTGAAATGGTTCCATTAATAAGATTCTTGCTAAAGTGGGAATGCTTGCTTATCGACTTAAACTCCCAAAGAAATTAAGCCGAGTTCATAACACTTTTCATGTTTCCAATTTGAAGAAGTGTTTCGTAGACGAACCACTAGCTATTCCGTTGGATGAGATCCAGATTGATGACAAGCTTAATTTTATTGAGGAACCAGTTGAAATTATGGATCGAGAAGTTAAACGGCTAAAGCAAAGCCGCATTCTAATTGTAAAGGTCCGTTAGAATTCGAGACGAGGGCCGGTTTACTTGGGAGCATGAAGATCAAATGAAGAAAAAGTACCCTCATCTTTTTGTTAACCCTTAGTCCACGTCTTAAGATTTGAGGACAAAGATCTTTTAACACGGGAAGAATGTCACACCCCGAAAATTTCAGGTCAATATTTTAAACTTTTCCGACAATTATTTTTGACTTTTATACGTTACGTTTGAATCTGGTAATTTATCGGGAAGTTAACCCGCGTAAATCTAAAAAACATCATCGGACGCGTTCCGACTTCGGATTTTGATTAGTTTAGACATTATATGAGTTATTTTATCATTTCTAAGTGTTTCGTAGTTTAGGATCACTTCCGATAATTATTTTTACGTTTTAATGTTTAAATTACGTTTTTCACGTTTTGACCTAACGAAACCCCAAAAACCCAAAATCTTTTTGTGTAAACTTTAGTTATCGTCCATCTCATGTTCATAAGCCAAAAAATTTGTTCATAACCTCCCCCTATATTAAATCAGACGCCTAAACCAAACCAAATACAACCATAAGTCTTGAAATTAATTCAAGAGCATCTTTTATTTGAATTCCTCATGCATGTGATGGATAGTGACACATGAGAGTGTCATTCTCATGCACACTTACCATGCACTACCAACATGTGAGCTCTTACACTCTTGTAAGACTTAGACTAAGACCTTTGACTAGCTCTTAAGCATAAATAATGAACCATGACTCAAAATTTGAACCAAATGGTCCTTGTGGGGATGTTTCGGCCGAACAAGGTGTACACACACCTTTGGTGTGTGTTGGTCACTAGATACTACAAACCAAGAAACCCTAGACCATCTCTTGTCCTATAAATACATACACATATCACAACTTAGGGTTTCATATCATTTCCAAAGTCACCAACAAAAATTTTCTTTCCCTCCTCCCCTCTTGAAGCTCACGGCACACACACCCCTTTTAGGGTTTCCATTTTCTTTGATTTCTTGCAAGATCCAAGTATACAAGGTTCATTTCTAAGAACATCTAAGGTGGTTTGAAGTATTGGTTCTTTGATTTCAAGGGTCTTTCAAGAGTTTATAAACTAGGGTTTCAAGATTTGTTGTTGGGTTTTATAGATCTAGTATTTTGGGGTTTAGATCTTGTGATTTCTCTACTTGTTCTTCATTCTTGTAAGTGTCTTGATCTTTTCTTGTGATTTACTTATGTTCTTTTATATATGTTCAAGATCCATACATCCATATGTTGTGTTTTAATTTTTGAAAGATTATAAAACAAGATTTTATAAATAATAATGTTACTTTGTTTCACTAGTTAAATATTATGTTCTTGGTGAGATGAGAGTTGAATGAGAGTTGCAACAATAGAAATGAAAGGATTAGATTAGTTTTAGGTGTGGTTTTGTTGTGGATTAGTTGTGAATAGAGATTAGGCTAGACTAGGCACTATTGTGAAGTTTGGTGTAATTTTTAGAAGTGTTTAAGAAAAAGGTAGTTGCTGATCCGAAATGGTTTTGAGGCTTTAAGCAACTTAGGAATGTTTTCATTAGGCGTAAAAGTAGTTTTTGGAGAGCTCATTTCGAATAGATAGTTTTTCATATATCACACATTAAAATTGTGACAGATTCATGAAAACTATGATCCGGTGGTCTTGGTGAGTCAAACCACATGATAGCCATTTTTGTGAGAGAAAGTAGTGAGATGGAAGATGAAGTTGATATTAGATGGAAAATGAATGAAGGATACAAATGACTCCACCCCTCTATGGAAGCCATAGAGGGGTATTTATACCACCACACATTACATAGGAATCCTATAATGACAACACTAGTCCCTATGTGTGGTGATATGGTAAACTATGGTAATTCTGTAATGTCGTCACGTAAAAGTGAATTCCCAACAATCTTCCCCCACGGGACGATATACAGAATTACTTACAATAATTTCCTAACAAGTACATAATGATTAAGAACAAGAACTTCCATGAAGCTTCATATGCTGATGACGTCTTCTGTGGTGTTTGACTTCAAGTCTGCACTCCAACATGAATCATCTTTGTAGTACTTTGTAGAAGAAATACTGTAATAGGCACGAGCTAGGTAACCCATACACTTCTGGTTAAGGAGAAGCTTCTGAATTAGCTTCCCCCTAATTCGTGCCGCATATTCTTGATTTAGAAGCTTTCAAAGCTTCCCCCAAACTAGCAATCCTCTCTTGAGCAGTTTCAAAGCTTAGTTGTTTTTTATTGATTGTTACTGTTATTGTTTCTTTGATTAGTGATTTGGAAACATTGGAACAAAATTTCATGAGTATCCTACAAAACATAACAAAAGTTACAATTCAAGATTGTGATTCTGTCGTTATCCAAGGTGCCTTAGATATTTGATAATTAGAAAATTAAACGTAATGAGAAAATAGTGAGCATTCCAACAGAATCATTGTAACTAATTTTCTACTGTATTAGATATCGTTATGTGTAAAATAATTGATAGAAGCTAAATTAGAGTTAATGGGAAACTTAAAGCTGTGCTTAGCATATGATAACTAATGTATATTGATTCCTGGTGTCGTGCCTCTTGGTGTCAGGTAGATTGTTCATAACATTTTATCGCCTGTTTTAATAACTAATGTGTCTTTATATGAATTTATTGGTATAATTTCATAGCCAGATACATTCCCTTGCTCCATTAGTTATGTGAAGATCAGTAACACTTTCGATCAGAAGGCACGTAATGTTGTACTTGATGTAGAGGTGAGATTCCATTTCCCTAGGAAAGAACTTCTTTCCTTACATGCATTGGCACTTCAATGACATGCTTTTGACGTTTGTAAGGATTCTTAAGACAAAAGAAATCTGGACAAGGCTTGGCATTCATAATTGGGCGGTATGTTGTCTATTGCATCTCTTTCTAATTACACCAATATGTACAATTCCCTAAACACCAATAGTCCTTTACAAGCTCACATGCTTCAGCTTTAGTCGTTTTCTTTAGTGGAGGATGTGATTATTTTTAGAGTGATAGTTGCCCATGTCTTAGGCTTGAAGTCGGTTGTTTGACATCATAAACAAGAAAGTAGTTGTTAGAAAAAAAAATAGTTTCTTTTGTGTACCACAAACTATGGAGCTAGCTATAAAAGTTCATCCAGGGATTGTTGGTTTGTTTTAATTCTGTGTGTTTTGAGTTTTCATTTTCACCTGTTTTTGTTGCCATATGTAGCCAGCTAGGAGTTACTACTATTCAATCAAATAATACTATTTGAGGTGGCAAAATGGACAGGTTCAGGTAACGGGTTCAACGGTCTCGGTCCAAACAAGCACAGGCAAAACAGGAACGGGTCAAAACGATCTCAGATTAAATGGGTCGTCCTTTAAAAAAGACACCAATGACTTTATTTCTTTCCCAAAACCAAACGCCCAACATTGTTGTTAATCTGGAAGAACTTCATGTGGCTATTTCTTGGTTCTCCATGAGCATGCTAATATAAATAACAAAATCCCTTTTTGTTGAATCCATGAATCAAGCCCCTTTGTTTTTCTGAACAAAAATGATTATTAGAAGCCTAAAAATCCGATTGACCAACTATGGTCCAATTTAGTAGTGTCTTACATTGCAAAGCATCTCTACTTTGAAATTGGCTTATAGGACTATATTGGGTAAGTTAGTGAATTTTTGTTTGAGATAGGAAATTTGCATTCAATAGACTTACTTGCAGTCTTGAATTAAGTATTATTTTGAATTGTGCAATTAGTGTTCATGATATTGTATGATTAGTCACTAGGAACTTAATTTTACTTTATTGGAATTAAAATTGTTATGATATATGTTTCCGGATATTCAAGCCTTTGAATGCCATTATTTCTTGGCAAGTATTTTATTAAACTATCATGCCTATAAAGTTTTGAGAATAATTAAGGATAATTTAAATTGTTTCATGATCCAAAATAAACAGTTTCTTGGTCCTAAATACTTGGTCATTAATGAAAGACCGCCTCATAAAGAAGAGGAAGAAGAACGAAATGCAACTAAAAAGAGCAAGGTCCCGAAGTCCTAAGTCGTGAACATGTCACCTGTTAAGGGCCTTAGCTACCAAGTTGAATGCACATTAGAAGATAGCAACACGAAATGTGCCTAAGGAAGGGAGTTTAAAAATCAACGAATTGATTATCTTAGGAGGTTGTATTTGTTGGATGAAAGGCAATGCTGAGTTCCCCACCCAATCACCCATACCACTGGTTCTTCTATAAACATCATGGATACACAATCACCAATGAACATTCATCATCATTTGTAGGTAAACATGTCAAAACACTTAAATTTCTTGATGTGCCGTACTTGAAACGACTAAAAACTTGTCAAGACCATGTAATTTTTAATTATCTAATAATTTATTATATAGGGGGTTTGAGGAAGGAGTTAATCATTAAATAAACTAAAATGACGTTACCTAAAAACTTGTGTCTTGTATGATTCAGTAATCGGGTGCTTTTTCATTAATATTGGAAGTTCTATTACATGCCCTGTTATCAGAATCAGACATATTGTTTCCAATGTACCATTTCGGATCAAGAAAAAACTAACGAAGTTTGTCCAGCTCGGCAGAGTCAAGGGTCTGAAGAAAAATTACTTTGATACTTTCATCTGAAGAAACGACATCAAAAATTGACTTCAATACACTCTCACCATCAGCATCACGGACATAGTTGACCAAATCCAGGTGGTCAACACCGTGGCTTGTGTTAAGTATCCTGCACCCAACTTTACGAAGGAGACGCTGCAAACTGTGGGATACTTTATCAGCATTCAACAACTTCAGCTGAATGGATGGTCTGTAGAGATGACCAGCTTGAGAGGGCAAAATAGGCCAATCACCAAACATGGACCAAACTACCTACAAGCGTTAGCGTAGTTTGCATAGTGCAAACCTTGATTCGCACAATTTCATGACTTGGGCTGTATTGATTCCTTGACACAGTTTCTTATACTACTTACATGTGGATCTATTCATATGTTGTGAGACTTGGTCATAAATAATATGCAGCTTTAGATGTCTTACAACAGTAGGACTAAAGGTGAGCAACACGCCTTATAGTTCATTTGTTTCATCCTAAAATGTGTCCAGTCTTCCTCTTTCTAAATGTGTGGTTCAAAGAATAATAGGTTATTGATGACAACAATATATATTTAACCGACAACTATCAATCATAAGATGTAGTTTTGGTATGCCATATTACCTATCTTTGCCATATTAATATTTCTATCAAGTGTTAGATGTAGGATGATTGGTTGGCTTATTTCGGAATGAAACTTTTGATGTTGTAATAATTGTTATCTTTTGACGTCCCCATGATGTTAGTTTAATTGCAGCTGGAGATCGTGGTTTCTACCCCAGGTGTGTTTGAGGTTCTTTAACATTAATTGACTTTTTTAATTCTATAATTTAGGCATTGATAGTTAATGATCTTGCAAGCTGATATATACATTTCCGTTCGTTTATGGAATAGGTATTACATCAGCTGGTGCAAAATTTTCCAACCACAACTCTAGGAGTAAGTATTTCATAATTATCAGTTGACGAGTGGTAGTTATCAAAATAAATCTTGCCAGCGCTTAGTAATAGTCAAGTTAATGTACTAATTTGTCAAGGATGGAATCTTTTATGTATTAATGCTATATTACATTCCAGGTTGGCATTGTTTCGAATCCTGGGGATGCCAAAGATGCCACAAATGCTGAAGCAAAGTCCATCATGATTCCTGCAATTGTAAAGGCAAGATAAAGAGTCAGAATATTCATTTTTCTTGCCTGCAGAACCTGAAAAAGAGTTCAGCTATTTCACATAACTCTTTTTACTTGATTTTTTTATCAAAAAGATATATCTTCCTCAGTTTCATAGACAGAAAACACGTTTTCTACATATATATAGTATTATAAAATAAATATATTTCATAGATTTGTATATACTAGCTCCGCAATATGACCATGTAAAATGCGTTTAACAAAGGCTAAATTTTTTGCAGGACATTCTGGATCAAGACAGTGAAGACTTGCTCTATATACCTGGTGCGATGACCCCAACAGAAGTAAGTGTAATTATTACTGCAATCTCTGATATCATGCTGATGGTAACACTTTCAGGAGGAGTCGGGTTCGTTGACTGAGCCTCTATGGGATGCATCCACTATGTCATATTCATATCCTAATAATGGGATGTTTGTTAGAGAGTATACTATAAAGCTTCTCGCTGCCTCTTTCCCCAACATTCCAGCTACTAAGACAAGTGTCAAGCAAAATCTATAGAACCACAATAAGGGAGGAACGTCTTTTATAAGAAAAAAACGAGACTTAGACTTCGGTTGTATTTTCAAATAAAAAATCTTCATATTAAACTTGTGCTAATTATTCCACATAATTATACCTTAAAAAGTAGTTGTTCACTCATGTTATATATCTTTGACCTCACTATTGATTACATATATATTTTTTTTTTTTTTTCCCCCCCTATTTTGTTAAAAATGAACACACCAACAGAAATAAAAGAGTACCATTGACTTCTAAATATAGATGTACCGGGAACTCAAGATAGATTAAAGAGTACACCCCATGGGTTCTGCTGTGAACCACCTATCTTGGCGATAGTTGATTATCAGATAACAAGTCCCACCTTATAGCTGGAAGTTTTTATGTATAGTGTATGTTTTTGCATCAGGTCCAAGAGCATGGTTACACCTTGCTTTCACTTCATTTATTTCACTGTCACGTACATTTCCACAGTATTTTTTTGTTCTTTCATTACTGTGTGATGTATCTTTCTGCAATCTGTTTTTTTGTACAACCTTGTGAGGGTTTCCATACTATCTGTCTATCGGGCAGGGATGAAATGTGCGGATTTGGTAAGACGATCGACATGACCCAGATTGTGTCATGTCCGCTTGATGTTTTGGGAAGTTTTGGGATGAAATCCATTGTACTTCAAATGATTTGTCCATTCCTCGTAGATTCTAAGCCTTGATGTTTTCCTCTTTTAGTGCTTCATTTTGGGATTCAAGAATTTATGATGGTAATTTTGGATGAATGGTCATGACTAATGATCTAACTCAGAGTGTTTTGATTCGTTCCTTCGGCTTAGATTGCTACGACAATTTGCCTTTTCCAGGATGGTAGCGATTTTCACAATCGTAATCTGCAAGCAATTCATAGCAACGGCGTTGTCTCATGTTCAACTTCTTCTGATAAAGGATATGCTGAAGACCTTTTATGTTCAGTGAACACAGACATCTTGGTGCAATAGATAGTGACTAATATTTCTTATGAGCCGAACATCTACTGCCTCCTAATTCGTGATAATGAGTGGTATAGTTTTCTTCATTTGGCTTAAGTTGTCGGGAGATGCTTTGCATAAACCTTCTCTCTTTGCATTTAACCGCTCCCAGACTTGATGGATGCATCACAGTAGACAACAAAATCGTCATTTCTTTCTGGCAATGCTAAGATTGGAGCTTCACATAGCTTCTGTTTTAGTAGTTGGAAAGCCGACTCGTGGTCTTCGCCCGAGATATAATTCTTGTTTTTTGGGTTAATTCAGTCAAAGACTTTGCAATCTTTGAGAAATATTTGATAAATCTCTGATAATAGCCGGCAAGTCCTAAGAATTGACGTATTTCTGTGGGTGTAGTAGGAGATACCCAATTTTTAACTGCTTCAATCTTGGCGGGGTCAACATGAAGTCCTTGATAATTAAGTGTCCAAGAAATTACACGATACGAATCCATAAATCACATTTGGAGAACTTGGCATACAATTTCTCTTTTTTGAGTAATTCTAAGATTATTCTCAGATGATTTGCGTGCTCTTCTTTGTTACGAGAGTAGATGAGAATATCATCGATGAACATTATCACAAATTTATCCAAGTATGGTTTACACACACGATTAATGAGATCCATGAATACAACAGGTGCGTTAGTTAAACCAAATGGCATTACTTGAAACTCGTAGTGTCCGTATCTTGTTCTGAAAGCAGTCATGGGAATATCTTCATCCCTTACTCTCAGTTTATGATAGCCTAATCTTAAGTCAATCTTCGAGTAGACAGTCGAACCTTGAAGTTGGTCGAATAAGTCATCGATCCTGGGTAATGGGTAACGATTCTTTATGGTAAGTTTATTCAACTCCCGGTAATCGATACACATTTCTAATAGTTCCCGTCTTTCTTTTGAAAGTAAGAACAGGAGCTCCCAGGTGAAGTATTTGGTTGAATAAAACCTCGTCTGCTAACTCTTGAAGTTGATTTGATAGTTCTTTCATTTCTGAAGAAACTAATCTATAGGGTGCTCGGGCTACAGGTTTCACTCTTGGAATTAGATCGATTTGGAATTCTACTTGGAGAACGGGAGAAAGGCCAGGTAGATCTTTAGGAAAAACTTCTGGGAATTCTCTGACTACTGGGATATCTTCTAGTCTTTTCTCGTCCGACTTTTTCTCCATTACTTGGGCTACAAAAACTTAACATCCTCTGGATATATACCTTTCGGTTTTTATATAGGATATAAGGCTTACTCGAGTTTTACTTCGATCACCTCGGATGATTAAAGTTTTACCGTCGATGGGAATGTGGACGACTTTCTCGGTACAGATAATTCTAGCATGATGCTTGGATAACCAATCCATACCAATGACGACTTCGAAACTACCGATTTTGATTGGCAAGAGATCAATTTCGAAAGGTTGATTTAACAAAGTCAGAGTTGCACCCTGAATAACAGTGTTTGTGCTTACTAGGTTTCCGTCAGCCATTTCGATATCGTAAAAGGTATCTATTGTAATGGGTGGGATATTTAGCATAGAGGCAAGAGATATGGATATGAAGCTTTTATCTGCTCCGGAATTAAATAATACTCTAGCTAAATGTTGGTTTAGAAGGAACGTACCCGTGACTACGTTCGGGTCTCGGTGAGCATTCATATCCCTTAGCATGTAGGCTCTTCCTCCACTGTGCATTGTGGTTGGTGGTATTCGGCACTGACTTTGCACTAATGCACCTTTCTTCCAAGGTATGACATTTACCATTATGGTTGCTGATTGTTCGAGTGGCTGGCCTTTTGTTTATGTAGTTCTTCGGTCTGATGATCCATCTATTCAAGTGGTTACACTTGACAGTGCTAAGGTCTTGTGTGATGCATAGGTGAATTTCTTACACAAGGATCGTTTTCATGTTTACCATTATTTTTAGCTGGAGCGACAGCATAAGACCTGAAGTTTTCCTGTCTTTTGTTCTGTTGTGGTTGGTGATTATTGTAGCGGTTGTTGGTGTTGGTGTTACGGTAGTAGTTGTTATTATTGTTGCGGTAGTTGTTGTTGTTGAAAGTTCTTTTGTCGTCAAACTTTCGTTTATGATCACTTGATACTTGCACCGGAGTGTCCTTTGTTACCTGATCCATTAGCCTTTGGGATATGGTAATGGCTTCCTCCAAAGTTTTTTTTTTTTTTTTATATGATATGTACTAATAAAAAGAAAAGAAAAATATTTTTGTGTTTTTTAATATGATATATTAATAATAAGATAAGTTCAGATCAAAGTCGGATAGAAATCGTAGCAAATGCCTCCCCGGCAGCGGCGCCAAAAATTGGTTCGCAAAATAGTATATATATAAAATACTACTAGGCAAATCAATGATAAAAAGATTCCGGAAGAGATATTCCCGGGTCGTATGTCCCAACGAGGCTGCAATTGAAATTTATCCTGGTTTGATGAGAAATTGACTGATGGAGAATATATGATATGAACACTGATATAATTACAACTAAAATTAATTAAATAAAACCTAATTTAATCTACGGGAAAACAAGCAAAGGAAATGGGGATCTTAAAAACTACGGGAAACAAAATTAGTTATAGGGAAATCCTAAAATTAAATCTAAATTAAATACGGGGAACAGAATAAGGTATCGGGAACCCTAAATACTAAAAATTTAGAAAATAAATGCTAAATTAAATTAAAAATCAAAATTAAATTCTAATTAACTTAACTTGAAAAATAAAGAAAACTAGAACTAAAACGGAGGTCGTTTGAATGCTAAACGAAAAGAAACGGTAAAACTTACCCGGTAAAAACGGGTCAAAAAACTGAAATTTAAAGAAAAATTAAGCTTCCACCTAAATTTAATATTTTCCTAGACACTAAATGACAAAAGAAAATTTTATAAAAAAGAAAAATATTTTTTTATTAATTTTCTGATTTTTTATGAATTTATAAAGATTAAAAACTAATTAAAACTAATTAAATATAAAAAGTCAGAAAATATAACTATAAAAAATCTGAAAAAATCAAATTAAATAAAGAAAAAGTTAACAAATCTAAAAATATAAAAATGCCCAAATTTTACTGATTTAAATAAAAGTAATTAAACTAATTAGATTTAAACCTAAATTAATTATTTAATTAAATAAAACTAACTGCTGTTAACTACTAGGGACTAACAGAGAAAGGACACAAGGACTAACAGAGAAACGGGCTAACTAACCACAGGGACTAACAAAGTTAACTAGAAAAGATGAAATTACACAAATGGTCCCTGAAGTGGACCCCGATTACAAGGTGGGTCCAACTAGCTTATTATCAAAAACTTACAAAAGCAAACTTACTCAGGGGCTTAAGGGGAACATTTTTAATAAAGGCACTTATGACTTTTAAGCACTGAATAAGCCAAAAAATAAGCTTTTATGGGGCTGCAGAACTCAATAAGCTTATTAGCTTATTTTTCTTTGTTTTTGGTTTTTTAAGCTGCAAAATAAGCTACAATTATGGGGGACAGTTA
This sequence comes from Tanacetum coccineum, assembly GCA_026074375.1. Classification (NCBI taxonomy): domain Eukaryota; kingdom Viridiplantae; phylum Streptophyta; class Magnoliopsida; order Asterales; family Asteraceae; genus Tanacetum; species Tanacetum coccineum. Next base: position 27,591 of record BQNB010028402.1, on the reverse strand, counting down.
ATAAGGCTAAGGGAGTCCTAAGTTTAAGCTAAGTTATCTAGATAAGCCCTAAAATAAGCTAATATGAAATAAGCTAAGTCTAGCAGTTTTTAAAGAAAACAGAAAAAGTGCTACTTTAAACCTAGAATAAGCTAAGCTAGAAGGGGAGTTAAGCTACAAAAGTGTGGGGAATTAAAGAACTACTATTATTAAGCATACAAACAAGAAAAGCAAAAAGGACCTATAGCTTAATAGGAAAATAATGCCATAAAAGGGTGCTGAAAATTGGTTCAGCACGGGGAGTGCAATGTTAGGCAGTGGCTAGGAGGCTTTTAGAGCTTATTGCAATAACTCAAATGAACTTTTTAAGTTAAAAATAAGTATCAAACAGAATTAAAGGGGTCTCCAATGAGCATATATTCAAAAGATGTCAAATGAGTTCAACTTCAACTTGCGAATAATGGCTGAAAATGCTATTCTCAAAAAAAAATTGCATACAAACTTCTTTGACTTGTTACTTTATGGCAAACCAAAAGAACAGCAACAAGGGTTGGGTTTGCTGTCTAGAAATAACCACAACAAGCACACAACTAGTGTGCTTAAGCTGCCAAAGCAGCTTGAGTGGTTTAACTTGAATTTGCTTATTCAAATTTTTGACAGAAACCAAAAGACATTTAAAAACTTATTTTAAAACTAAATTTGGTAATTAAAGTGGCTTAATAAAGCTTGCACACTCAGCCAAATTGGCTGAGTGAGCTTGACCCATGCACAACTCATGGTGACCCATTTTGGGTTCTAAAAAATAAATAAAAAAAAAAACCCCAAAAACACCCCCTTATTTATAAAAAAAAAAACCTTTTTTAACGATTTTTTGGTGAAAGATGGGCCAGAAAATGATACAAAGAACTCTTAATCACTTTTAACACATGTTTAAGCAAGTTAAACTGAATTTAAACAACTTAAATGATAGTTTGAATTTTTACAAATGCAATATCACAAAAGCTCTTAACTTTGATTAAAACTGAAAGTAATACAATGAAATCTTTAAAAAGAACTGAGTACAATAATATTTAAAGCAAACTTTAAGCAGAATTTAAACTAAGAAAGGTAAAAAAAACAAGATGATGGTTTTCGGCTTGGTCCGCACCTACGCGGAAAGTCAGTTTGACAACAAAAGGAAGGCTGATGATTCATCCAGAAACAACCACGGTCACCAACAACAACCCTTCAAGAGGCAAAATGTCGCCAAGGTCTACAATATAGGGACGGGTGAAAAGAAGCCATATGGGGGAAATTTGCCCAAGTGCACCAAGTGTCATTTTCACCACAATGGCCCGTGTACTCAGAAGTGCCACACGTACAACAAGGTAAGGCACTTTGCCCGCGATTGCAGGAGTTCTGGCAACACAAATGTTGCTAATACTCAGAAGGGCAATGGGGCAAATCCTAAGGGGAATGGTTGTTTTGAATGTAGAGCTTCAGGACATTTCAAGAGAGATTGTCCCAAGTTGAAGAATAAGGATGGAGGAAATGGGAATGCACAAGGTTGGGTGTATGCAGTTAGGAATACAGAGAAGAAAAGGAACGCATAGAGGGACCCGAACTCTAATGTCGTCACGGGTACGTTCCTCTTAAACAACCACTATGTATCTATCTTATTTGACACTGGTGCCGATAGAAGCTTTATATCCACTGCATTTAGTTCCCTGATTGACATCGCCCCAACTCTATTAGAAAATAGTTATGATGTCGAACTAGTAGATGGGAAAATAGTCAGGATAGACACTAATAGACGAGGTTGTACTTTAAATTTCTTAAACCATCCGTTCAACATAGATCTAATGCCCGTAGAACTGGGAAGTTTCGACATTATAATCGGCATGGATTGGCTAAGAAAGTATCACGTCGTGATCGTGTGTGATGAGAAACTTGTTCAAATTCCCTATAGAAATGAAACTTTGATTTTTCATGGTAACGAAAGTAACAATGGGAGAGAATCTCGGTTGACCATTATCTCATGTTCAAAGGCTCAAGAGTACATGGCAAAAGGATGTCAGATCTTTTTGGCACAAATATCCGCCAAGAAAGAGGAGGACAAGTCTGAAGGAAAGAAACTTAAAGACGTACCAATGGTTTAAGATTTTTCTGGAGTGTTTCCCGAGGACTTGCCGGGTCTTCCTCCGGCTCGACCAGTGGTATTCCAGATCGACTTAATTCCAGGAGCCGCACCCGTAGCTCGAGCACCGTATCGATTGGCACCATCCGAAATAAAGGAATTGTCGGAACAATTACAGGAGCTTTCCTATAAGGGCTTCATATGACCTAGTTTCTCACCCTGGGGAGCCCCGGTCTTGTTCGTCAAAAAGAAGGATGAGTCATTCAGGATGTGCATTGACTACCGTGAGTTAAATAAGCTAACAGAGAAGAATCGCTATCCACTCCTGAGGATCGATGATTTATTTGATCAACTCCAAGGATCCAGTATTTATTCAAAGATAGATCTGAGATCGGGTTATCACCAGCTTAGAGTACGAGAGCAAGACATTCCAAAGACGGCATTCCGAACTCGGTATGGTCATTACGAGTTTCAGGTTATGCCATTCGGCCTAACCAACGCACCGGCGGTATTCATGGACCTCATGAACCGAGTGTGCAAGCCTTACTTGGATAAGTTCGTAATCGTCTTCATTGATGATATACTTATTTATTCAAGGGACGAGAAAGAGCACGAAGAACATCTTAAGGCAATTTTGGAATTGCTTAAGAAAGAGAAGTTGTATGCCAAGTTTTCAAAGTGTGAATTTTGGATTTCGAAGGTACAATTTCTCGGACACGTCATTGATAGCAGAGGCATTCATGTGGATCCAGCCAAGATAGAATCTATCAAAGATTGGGCATCTCCTAAGACACCGACGGAGATCCGCCAATTTTTAGGTCTTGCTGGGTACTATCGGAGATTCATCGAGGGATTTTCAAAGATTGCTAAATCAATGACGAAGCTCACACAGAAAGGAATCAAGTTTGACTGGGGTGAAAAGGAAGAAAACGCTTTTCAGTTAATAAAGCAGAAGTTGTGCAGTGCACCAATTCTGGCTTTACCTGAAGGAAGCGAAGACTTTGTGGTCTACTGTGATGCGTCACACAAGGGTTTAGGTGCTGTATTGATGCAGAGAGAAAAGGTGATTGCCTATGCTTCTCGGCAACTAAAAGTTCACGAGAAGAACTACACCACTCATGATTTAGAACTTGGATAGGTGGTGTTTGCTTTAAAGATATAGAGACATTACTTATATGGAACCAAATGCACCGTGTTCACCGACCATAAAAGTTTTCAACACATTCTCGATCAAAAGGAGCTTAACATGAGGTAACGCCGTTGGCTAGAATTGCTAAGTGATTACGATTGTGACATTCATTATCATCCAGGGAAGGAAAACGTAGTGGCAGATGCACTGAGCCGTAAGGAACGGATTAAGCCATTACGGGTTCGAGCCTTAGTTATGACCATTGGCTTGGATCTTCCTAAACAAATACTAGAAGCTCAGATCGAAGCCCAGAAACTAGAAAATCTTGTGAATGAAGATGTAGGCGGTATGATCAGAAAGGATATACCCAAGGAAAAGTTGGAACCACGCGCCGACAGAACTTTATGTTTACATGGCAGGAGTTGGTTACCTTGCTATAGAGACTTAAGATCAGTGATTATGCACGAATCCAATAAGTCAAAATACTATATCCATCCCGGTTCTAAAAAGATGTACCAAGACATGAAAAAGCTATATTAGTGGCCCAATATGAAAGCTGACATCGTCACATATGTTAGCAAATGCTTGACATGTGCAAAGGGTAAGGCCAAACATCAAAGGCCATCGGGGTTGTTAGTACAGCCAGCGATACCCGAATGGAAGTGGGATAATATCACAATAGATTTTATCACCAAGCTTCCTAGGTCGTCTCAAGGTTTTGACACCATCTGGGTGATTGTGGATCGACTTTCAAAATCTGCTCACTTCTTGACAATAAGGGAGAATGATCCATTGGACAAGGTGGCAAGGTTGTATCTAAACAGGATAGTAGCAAGACACGGAATACCTGTTTCAATCATCTGTGATCGTGATGGGAGATTCACATCAAACTTCTGGAGATCATTTCAGAAAGCTTTGGGTACATAAATAAGTATGAGCATTTCGTATCATCCAGAAACTAATGGCCAGAGCGAGAGAACTATCCAAACTCTCGAGGACATGCTACGTGCTTGCGTGATCAATTTTGGCAAAAGATGGGTTAAACATTTGCCACTAACCGAGTTTTCATATAACAACAGTTATCAAGCTAGCATAAAGGCCACACCTTATGAAGCACTTTATGGCCAGAAATGTCGATTACCTGTGTACTGGGCCGAAGTTAGGGAAGCTCAACTGACTGGTTCGGAATTGATCCAAGAAACAACGGAAAAGATCGTCCTGGTCAAGCAGAGAATTCAAGCTGCTCAGGATCGACAAAGGAGCTACCCGGATTTGAAGCGAAAGCCGATGGAGTTCGAAGTTGGGGATAGGGCTATGCTCAAGGTCTCACATTGGAAAGGGGTTGTACATTTCGGTAAGCGGGGTAAGTTGAACCCGAGATATGTCAGACCTTTCAAGGTGTTAGCCAAAGTTAGGAAAGTTTCCTATAGGCTGGAACTTCCTTAGGAGTTGAGCAGAGTTCACCATACTTTCCATGTGTCAAATCTGAAGAAATGTTACGCTGATGAACCATTAGTCATGCCGTTAGAAGGAATTCACATTGACGATAAGCTCCAATTTGTGGAAGAGCCCGTTGAAATCATGGAACGAAAGATCAAACGATTGAAGCGAAGCCGGATACCATTGGTTAAGTTTCGCTGGAACTCTAGGAGAGGTTCTGAGTTCACCTGGGAACGTGAAGATTCGTTCAAACAAAAATACCCACAGCTTTTCACAAATCAGGCTTCATCATCCACTACAAGGTCTTAAGCTTTGAGGACAAAACTCTTTTAACGGGTGGAGACTGTAACATTTCTCAATTTCAGGTCATTTTATGACTCCTATTATTCGTCACTATTTATTTTTGTCCAATACGCGTTTACTTTTAAATTACCTTTTAAGCTAAATTGCGTAGACTAGAAATAATCATTTAACGTAAACGGTCACCAAATAAATTAAGGTTTACGTCAAACAAGTGTTATATAATTATTAAGAAGCTAATTATTAACTTCGCATATTTTATTTTTATTGGTCACGTAAGAGGCTTACGTTTCGCAATAAAATACATTTAGACACACCCCAGAAATGCCTAAACTTACCTAGACTCAAACCAATAACCACTTTTAAATCTTAAACACAAAATTTAATCAAATCTTATGTTAATACCCCACTAGGGCCGAATATGGGGACAAAGAGAACTAGAAAATCCTTAAGACTTACACTAAGTACATGTACATCTAAGTTTTAATTAAGGTTTGTACAACATGTCTCTAGTTAGCTAATATACATTGGTTAAAGATCACTTTGGATCCTTATTTCTCTTTGGAAACCCACGGTTACATTATGTACACACAAATCACCTAGAAATCTTCCTAATGATCCCTAAGTACTTGTACAATCCATGGTTAATTAAAACATGTACTAAGTGTTCCTAGTAAACTCATTACACACTAGTTAATAACCATTTGACTCCTCTTTTCTCTTGGATGCCGCGACAATACACACACATGTACACTAACCTTAAGATTTTGCTAGATATTGGTAAATCTTGTACCTAGATCATGTAATTAAGAATGGTACTTAGTTGTTTTAACAAAACAATGTGTGGTTAACTAGAAATTACAAAACCACCTAGTTAGGGGTCGGTTTTGGTTAGATTAGGACTAGAAACATGTAACTAGCTACTTTGCCTATAAATACACACTCACATATACCATTTTACACTCTTGAAAACTCACACACACCTTAAACTCTCTCAAACAACTAAACACAATTCTCTTTTCTTATTCAGATCACAAACTGCAAACAAACACCTCTTTTGATTCCATTTGAAACCACAAACACCACAAGGATTGTTATACGAGTTCACAAGGGAATACACGAGCTAAGGTTGGGTGTTTACAAGGCTTTGAAGCTTTGGTTGGGTTACACAATTATGTAAAACACTTGGGTTAACTACACGATGCGTTTTCAAGAACTCTAGGAGCTTTTGTAAGTCACGTTCAAACCCATACCATCCATTTCTATTCATATCTAGTTCTGAGGGTCACATTTGCTTGTGCTTAACATGTAAAGTGTGCGTGGACATGCATGGTATGCCCCATGCATGGTTCACATACATATAAACGCGTATGTTATACTTGTGTGGTGAAAGAACCTATTAAAATGCATGCACAAAATGATTAACGACAAACTAGGGCTTAGATGTTTCGTTTATAAGAAGACTTAGACCCTAATGCGATCAAAGACCCTTGTATACGAGCTTGTACAAAAACCATACGTAAACCTTTAAGGTAAACGTGACACTTTGGCTTAGGAAGGAGTATTCGAAATATTTTAACGTATGCATGTGATAGACACGACCCATGTATAAGCTAACAAATGAAATACATTGCTAGATGATTGTACCGAACAATATATGTTACTAGAAGAGTAACGGGCCACTTATAGTCTCGTATAATCCAAACATGCCCATGTTTGGGCCTAACCGGCCTAACAGGCCCAACATTGGAGACCCAGAGCTTATTAATAATCTCATTCGAGCTTATTGTTGGATAGATGGCTTCTTAAACTTGTGATATAACAAGCATGCATGGATTAAACTTCTAATGGGCCTTTCTGGCCCAATAGCCACGTACAAAACCAAAACAGGCCCAATAAGCAAACCTTGTGGGCCCACAGCTTATTGATAAGCTCCACGAGCTTATTAAGAGACCTACGTACATAATGAATTCCCATGGGCTCTAAGTTATCCTTAAAAACTAAACCGAACTCATAATGGGCTTATTAGCCCATTACCGTGACCCAACAAAGCCCACAAGCCACAAATGAGCTTAGGCAGCTTATTTGTGAGCTTAAGTAGCTTATAAGGTGTATAATAATCCTAAAAAGCTAATGGACCTTAATGGACCAAGCCCAAACCTTTAAAACACTAAATGGACTCGTAATGGGCCCAAAAGCCCATTACCGTGGCTTATTTGCTTATTGGATAAGCCACAAAGTAAAGTCAGCTTAATCAGACCTAAAAAAGTTTAATAAGTCTAGAAAATAAGTTGTATAATGTATGAAACCCTTTTATAAACTTTCGGGTTGAGTTATTGGGCTAACGAGCCTAATAAGCTCGAATAAGCTCAAATAAGCTCACCCGAGCTTATTTTTTAGCTTTACAATTTTTAATAAGCTTAAGGAAGGCTTATGTACTTTTGAAATTTCATTTGGACCTTTAAATAGCGTATTGGACCTTAACGGGCCCAATAAGGCTTATTAAGCCCAATAAGCATAAATAAGCTTATCCGAGCTTATTTATAAGAAGTTTCAGCTTCTGTGACTTATTTAGAAGTAATAAAACTGATTGCCACTTGTTTGAACTTAATCAGGCTAAATGTGATTTTTACAAGTTAAGGGACTAAAAGTGTCAACTTTGAAATTTGAGGGTTCAAATCTGTCAACTCATTATTTTTGTAAGTTGAAGGACTGTTTTTGTCATTTCTGAAACTTTATGGACTATTGAAACATATAAGGACCTAAAGTGTAATTTTGTAAAATTAAAGGGCCAAAAGTGTACAAGTAGAAACTTAAGGGTTTAAAAATGTAAAATATTATATATTTCATAAACCTAGGGGCTGTTTTGAAATTATGGAAAACCTAAGGGCATTTTATAAACAAAAGTGATTTTATAAACATTTAGCACACCGGATGAATTACATTCGGATATTATACAAGTTAACCGACGACTTAATAAATAAGAATATTTATTAATAACGTTTATACGTATACTAAAACATGTGGAATCGTATATCTTCCCAAGAGCCATCATGTGAATACAAATACAATAAACATGTACACCACCACACAAGTGATAACGGTATATATAAACTAGCAATTTATTGTAGTTTATACATTAAGTCATTAGCCTAAACTCGTAGACTAAGATTGGCCGTATTTACTTAGGTATTTGACGGTGTGATACATTTGCTATACTCAGATATATTTATCTTTTTCAGAGGACTATTTACTAAGGTGAGTTCATAGCCCCAGGTTTTACAATTATTTAAATGATTTACATCTTTGGGGTGAGAACATGCTTTGTTTTACAAATTGTACGCAAGTGTACATTTTATACTATGATTACATGTTTACCTAAGTAGCGATAACCCACTGAGCCCTTTTATCATGAACTGTCAATTGCTAGATTGCGAGCGCGAATGTTATAAATAGATCTATTTGGGATTGACGTCCCCGTTTTGGTGAGTAGCGCTCACAGTGCCGGTCTGCCGGACAACAAACGTATACCATGTCGGATTTGGGAGGTTGCGGGTTATAACATCATTCAGGGGCATTCATTGGCAAATTTATTGCATCCATATACGTCGAGCTTCGGTGTCATGAGCTTAGGAAACCGTAATTACTTTTATGATGTTTGCATCTGTTGCTTAATCATACACTTGGAAATCTTGCGGTCCTACAATTGATTTACATAAACCTATGAATTCACCAACTTTATGTTGACGTTTTAAGCATGTTTTTCTCAGGTCAATAGGGCACGAGGTGCCAAGATACATTGGGGGTCACTCTGTGGAGAGTCAATATTAAAGATTTGGGGCGTATTACATTTTGGGACATTTGTTATAAACCGAAATCTTTACTTATGTTGTCAAACAATTTGAAGCCACGAGCTTATGTAATGAACAAGTATTTTGTTAAATCCAATGTATCTTTTTAAACGACACGTTTAGTGGTCGTTCTCATATCTTGTGCTATTGATCTATGAAGTAACGCCCTCGGATATTCAACATTCCGCTGCTACCCAGATTTGGAGGTGTTACAGCTAAAGCCTCATCAACTCAAGCATGGTTATGGCATCGAAGACTTTCTCATCTTAACTTCGACTACATCAATTTGCTTTTAAAGAAGGATATCGTGATTGGTTTACCAAAACTAAAATATGTCAAGGATCTACTATGTTCCTCTTTTGAACTGAGTAAAGCAAAAAGGAGCTCATTCAAGACAAAGGTTGTTCAAAGTTTAAAAGGACGGCTAAATTTGCTTTATATGAACTTATGTGATCCTATGCATGTTGAAAGCATAAATGGGAAAAAAAATACATTCTGGTAATTATTGACGACTACTCCAGATGATTCAATGCAATCTTCAAGCTTAAGTGATTACTATTCGAACTGACAGAGGCACAAAGTTCTTAAACAAGAAACTCCATGCATATTTCAAAGAAGGAATTGAGTATCAAACATCTACTTCGCGAACACCTGAACAGAACGGCGTTGTCAAAAGACAAAACCGTTCTCTGGTTGAGGCTGCTCGAACGATGCTTTCAGCTTCTAAACTTCCTTTGTTCTTTTGGCCTGAAGCAATTGCAACCATATGCTATACTCAAAACAGAACAATTATAATCCCGACACATGAGAAGATTGCATATCACATCATCAATGACAGAAAACCTTCAATCAGACACCTTCACATCTTTGGTTGCACCTGTTACTTAACAGAGATGGTGAGAATCTTGACAAGATGAATGAAAAAGGGGATCCATGCATTCTGGTGGGATACTTCACTCAGTCTAAGGGATATCGAGTTTACAACAAGAGAACCTGATTGATAGTTGAATCCATAAATATTAAATTTGATGAAATCAAAGAGATGACAAAGACGTCTGTTGATAATAACACTTCAAGCCTCATTCTCCAACGAAAAAAGGCATCAGATTATGACAACCCTGGCCCCACACCCAAAATATAAAATGTTTCTCCTTCAGCAGATACAACAGCTCTGTCACAACAAGAGTTGGATCTTCTATGCGGTCCTCTATACGATGAATTTTAAACTTCAGGTACTTCTAGTGTCAACAAGTCTTCTTCTCCCACTGATAATTCTAAACAACAAGACACACCACCTACAACGAATATTCAATCTTCAACATAACCAACAATTCCAACTACAAATGTTGATGCAGAGGAAAACAACGATAATCAAGCAGCAGATACACAGTTTCAACAAGATGAATTTATCAATCCTTTCTGTACATCGGTATGAGAAATTACCGAGTCTTTCTCACGCAATATTGATAATTTAAATATGCATACCTTCTATCAACCACATAATTCTGAATACCGATGGACCAAAGATCACCCGCTAGAACAAGTTTATGGAAATCCATTCAAGCCAATGCAAACAAGATGACAACTTACAACAAATCCTAAAATGTGTATGTTTGTACTCACCATGAGTATTGTTGAACCGACAAACATTAACGAGGCAATGGCTGATTCAGCATGGATAGAGGTAATGCAGGAATAGCTTCATCAATTTAATAGACTATAAGTCTGGGAACTCGTCGACAAACCCTTTGGCAAGACTTAATCAAGCTAAAGTGGTTATGGAAGAACAAAAAGGATGAAGATCGAACTGTAATTCGCAATAAGGCACGACTTGTAGCTAAGGGATATGCTCAGGAAGAGGGTATTGATTTTGAGGAATCATTTGCTCCAGTTGCTCGCTTGAAAGATATTCGGATTTTCATCGCCTATGCTACACACAAATCTTTTCCAATCTATTAGATGGACGTCAAAACGGCTTTTCTTAATGGTCCACTGAAGGAGGAGGTTTATGTTGCACAACCAGATGGGTTCATTGATCCTGATCATCTAGAAAAAGTTTACCGACTAAGAAAAGCTCTATATGGATTAAAGCAAGCTCCGAGAGCCTGGTATGATGAACCCTCAAATTTCCTAATGTCTAAAGGTTTTATTAAAGGTACCATTGACCCTACTCTATTCACGATAAGATACGAGGAGGACATTCTACTTGTGCAAATTTACATCGATGACATTATTTTTGGGTCTACAAACCCTAAATATTCTAAAAAGTTTGAAAAACTAGTGCATAGTAGATTTGAGATGTCTTTAATGGGGGAAATAAAATTCTTTTTAGGACTTCAGATCCATCAATCCCCATGAGGTATCTTTATCAACCAGGCTAAGTACGCTTTAGAAATACTTAAAAAACATGGTATGGATAAATGTGATAGCGTTGGTACATCAATGGCTACTAAACCTAAATTGGATGCAGACTTGAGTGGAAAACTCATAGACCAAACAAACTATCTTAGTATGATCGGGTCACTCATGTATCTGACATCTCGTAGACCAGACATAGTGCAAGCAGTATGTTATTATGCACGTTATCAAGAAAGACCGACTAAAAAACACCTAAAAGAGGTTAAAAGGATCTTTTGATACTTAAAGGGAACGACTAACATGAGACTCTGGTATCCGAAGGATTCTGGCTTTGAACTAACAGCTTTTTTAGATGCCGACCATGACGGATGTCTTGATACTCTCAAAAGCACTTCTGGAGGAATACAGTTCCTAGGTGATAAATTAGTCAGCTGGATGTCAAAGAAGCAGGACTGCACTGCAATGTCATCAACAGAAGATGAGTATATGACGTTATCTGCAAGTTGTGCTCAAGTAATGTAGAGGAGGACACAACTTAAGGATTATGGCTTCAACTACTACAAAATACCATTGTATTGCGACTCTTAGTCAGCCATATCAATCTCATTCAACCCCGTGCAGCACTCCCGCACCAAGCACATCCATACTTGATATCACTTTATCTAGGAACAGGTTGAACATGGTATAATTAAATAGTATTTTGTCAGAACTGAATACCAATTAGCTAACATGTTTACTAAAGCCTTACCCGAAGATAGGTTTTAGTATCTTGTCAGACGAATTGGTATGAGATGTTTGACTCCAGCAGAACTGGAGGTTCTGGCAAATGTATCTGCTTGATATATTCTTCAAACATCGACTTGTAAGTAATTTTGAGAAAAGCAAAATACAAAAATATAAAACCTATAAAACTAAATACAAAAACATAAAATTTCAAAAGAAAATACAAAATCAAAAAATAAAAAAAATTCCAAAAAGAATCTTCTCGACATGTCTCTTGGAATCGATAACATTTACGTACCTAGAAATGTTGATTAATATTGACACGAGTGTATAAATGAAGTTCGAGCAAGAGTTTCAAATGCTTTCAAAACATGTCATTTTTATTTTTCTTTATGACTTGTAATTGCTCTCATATTGCAACGCGGACTCGAACGACAAAGGAGAGTGTACGCTTCAGTGCCCTTATCCTTAGCGTTAGAAGAGAAGTCTTCTAACATGATGTTTTTCAAAATGTTGAACAACAATAATAATGTAAAGAGATAAGGAATGAAACAACCAAACCAAGACACCAAGATTTTATAGTGGTTCGGCTACGAAGCACCTCTTCGCCCTACTCCACTCCTTGAGTATCCGACTCGAGATTTCACTATGTCAACAAGCTCCTTTTAGGCGGAGAAAACCGTTTACACGTTGCTTATATTATTTTCCGACACTAAGCTAAATACAAAGTCCTAATCTTAGCTAGAACCAATCTACCACTTCACAAGATATATACACTCACAAGATCTACACTATCAGATCTACACAATATCCGAATCACACAAATACACAAGATAAATACAATAGAGTTTTGGTACTTAGAAGAAAGGAGGATATATCACTAATTAACACTTCGTTTCTTGATGAATACGAGTGTTCTTCTCTTGCAGTTGAATGAGAGGGAAGAGATGAGAAGAAGATATTAGATCACTTGAAACAAGATCTAAGTATGTTAGTGATCAAGAGTTTTAGTGAGAGAAAGAAGGTTTAGAGAGAGAAAGAAAAGACTGAATAATTTCGTGCAAAGAGGAATGATTTTCTGCTGGGAATGGAGCAGTATTTATAGGCAGGAAATCCTAACGACTCTCTGGGGGTGGTCCCGGCGGTCCCTTATATATAAGGAGGCCGCCGCCTAGACTCCGCTCCATTTTTTGTCTTTTTATGGGGAAAGTTGTATCTGGTGTAGAAGCTTTCGTTTTAGGGGGAGAATTTGAATTTCAAAATTGAATTTCAAATTTCAAGTTTTTAATAAAACTTAATATTTTAATTAGAGAATATTTTATAAATGTATTTTTGAGAAAATACCTTTGTAGAATTAAAGTGAGGATTAAGAGAAAAATATTTTCTTGATCACTAATCATGCTTAATTATTTTGTTTGTCTATACCTTAAGTGATCACTAATCTTAGAAATGAAATTTTACATTTAATAATTTGTAAACGTTTATTTTTATTGTAAACGTTTTTATATTTTGTTATTATCAAAACGTTGAGAGGTCGAAAAATATAAATAACATTTTTAGGCATTATTTGTATTAACAATCTCTCCCTTTTTGATGATGACAAAATATAAACTCATTTTAAATAAAATTAAAGATGTCAAATTATTAAACGAGTTATGTTCCATTTCTCCCCCTTTTTGTCGAATTCAAAAAGAATGATCGTCGAGTTGTTGAAGGAAGAAAGAAATCGACGATATCAAGACTCCCCCATGATGTATGCTCCCCTTTATTCGGGGTACCAAGGGATCGATCTTAAGAAAATTGTGTGCTACAAAACAAGGTTAGAAGAACAAGTGCAAGACAAATATCTTTCTAGTTAACACATTGTATTTAAATTAACAAAAAGAGAGTTTCATTCAACCAACAAGAAACTCATACAATAGCACATCCAACAAATACATTGATCCGTCCAAACCACACCTTAAAATATATATAATATATAATAAAATATAAAATATATAGTAAGTGTAATCTGAAACAGAATCAATAATACCGAGAAGTAGTATAGAATGTTCCCGGGTCGTTTATCCCCAACGAGGCTGTGCTGGAAAATCAGCATCGATTTTTGAACTGTTTTAAATGTTTTAACAAACACGCTGATGGGGGGATTATGTTGTTTTGAAATTATGAAACGCGATGTCATTTTGATACGTGGATATGATTTCATTGCTATGAGTTATATGCCTTTTTAGTGTGTGACCGTTAAATTACAGAGGAGGTAAACGCTGAATGCATTAAATTGATCTATTGGGTTTGAATCGATGGGTGAACACCTTATAACGGACATTTTGTATTGAGGACTAGGGATAGGTAGCATACTTCCCAGTTAGTATTCTTATCCTAAATGATACTATGTTAAGGGTTCAGTACACGGTGCTGTGTTAGGGAAATCATGTATAAACTTGCCTTGCAAGCAACAATGTTTTAATTGTTTTTATGAAACGAATAATGCGTTCTGGCTGTTATTTGATAAACTATATGAATTCCACTCACTGGTTTGTTGTCGTTTTTTTTAGCATTTGTATCTTCGGGTTAGTAGATGTTGATGGCTTGGATGGGACGAATCGAGGATATCAGCGGATTGTGTCTCGGTGGAACAATTTATACATTTTTTTAAAAATGGGTTTTGTAAGACAGAAAGTCGTGTACCGTGATGTGATTAATTAGAAATGAATTCTTTTAAAGTTATAGGGGATCTATGTAACTCTGATGTTCCCTCATAATAAATTATATTACTGTTTGTTTTATAAATGTATCATTTCGTACGTTTACATGGGGATCTCGGTGTATGTTTTATGAAGTTAGACACCCTAAATGTTTTTGTATTCCGCTTGCCGTATCGTATTTTAGGGGTGTTAATATATTACTTCAAAGAAAAGATGGACGAGGTACAAAGGATTACAAAATCTAGCTGATTGATTATATGGCATCAAAAACAAAAACGAAAGATGCACAGTCCAAGATGACATCTTTGTTACGGAACAACCATCTAAAACAACAAAATAGGTTGGTCTGAATGACTTTTTATGAAGTATTATAAAATTTAAAAATGGGAATATGAAATGTTTAACTAAAAAGATATTACAGAAACATAAAACATGGTCTGCAGAGATGTGCAAAGATTTCATTGATGATGTGCTTAAACTCGGAGGAGCTCAAGGTAATCTTATTATAATTTTTACTATTAAGTAACATCTATTTATGAACTAATATGTGTAACTTTTTGTTTGTTGTCTTCCTTTTACAGAAGCAACTCCAAAGAAAATACAAGAGCATATGAAACATGATGATATTAATCTCTCGAGTATTCAAAATCATTTAAAGGTTAGTTATAAAAATAAATTATCGAGTTTAGAGTGTATAGTTTATAGTTTTTGTAATCTATAGTGTTGCTAAAAGTTTACTAACTAACATTTGCTTTCACTTGATCATGAAGATTTTTAGACGCAAAACAAAGTTAGTTGATGATTTTATAGACAATAAACAACTACCGTCTATCGTTGATATTCAAGGTTGGTCACATCTAATGTTATATTACTTCAAAGAAAGATGGGACGTAGTACAAAGATTACAAAATCAAACCAATGATCATTTACCATTAGACAACACCGAAGAAACAACAAAGATAATACTAACATGATGAAAGGCCTAACAAAGCAGGTTTGTATCAAAGAATTTAATCAAATATTATAAAAATTAAAATTGTGAATCGCCTAACATTGTACCAAACAAATTTACAGCTACTAAAACATGGTCGAAGTGATGTGAAAAAATTTCATTGATATTTGCTTAAACTTGGGAGGAATCAAGGTAATCTTATTCAATATGTGATTATTAAGTTACATCTATATATGAACTAATATGCGTCTCTTTTTAGTTGTTGGCAAACTTTAACAGAAGCAACTCTAAAGAAATGGAAGCAGAACACGCATCCCTGTATTCAAAGATGACAGTTGAACAAAGAGAAGTGTATAACACTATCATGGAATTAACTAGGATTCTGGAAAAGGGGCGTCTTTTTCCTATTGGTTATGGAGGAAACAACGTGAAACTTTTGTGTGGACAAACAACTCTTTAGCATTCGACTCAAATCAAAAGGGGAAGTAGTTCTAAACGTGGCCTCGAGCGGAATTGCCGCACTGCTACTTCCAAGAGGACGAACGGCCCATTCAAGATTTAGAATACCAATAAATCTTAACGAACAATATTTCTGTAATATCTCAACAGACAGTCCTCTAGCAGCGTTGTTGAGAAAAACAAAACTAATAATCTGGGATGAAGCTCCAATGACACATAAACATGCATTCGAAGCTCTAGATAGAACGTTACGAGATGTTATTGACACCAATTCAAGTGACAACCCTTTTGGGGGAGGGGGAAACAATTCTATTCAGAGGATATTTCCGCTAAATTTTACCTGTTATACAGAAAGGAACTAGAGAACAGATCGTAGATGCCTCACTCAACCATTCATGTATTTGGGAACATTGCACGGTTTTGAAGTTGACCACCAACATGCGTTTAAAGTCAACTAATAACGAAGAAGATACAAAAAAGATCAAATAATTTGCGGGATGGATTGGTGGATGTTAAAAATTGGGTGAAGGAGAGTTGGCTTGGAAATATCTTGATATAGAAGAAGGCAAATAAGTTAGTTTTTTAGTTAGAGAAGTTAGTTTAGTTTTAAAAGTTTTTAGTTTTTAGGTTTCGTTTTGATTTTTTTTTGTTTAGGTAGCAGAAGTGAAAATTTATTTCCAGATTGAGTCTTGATTACAACAGACGGGGATACGCTTTAAATTCTAAGGTAGACGCATGATACATCAAATCTTTAATACTTTTGGTTGGAAAAAAATTACCTCTATTTTACCTGTAAATGTTTTACAACACACTCGAAAATGAGTTATTTTCTATCATTTTGTAGTTTTTAGGTGAAATGCAGGAAAGTGACAAGAAACAGGCGGAAAAAAAGGACTAAAAGTGTTAAATCTTGAAGACATGTTTCGGCATCTCACACAAAAATGATTACACAATACATAATTTAAGCAAGTAAGTACGAAGAATCAAGGAAGACTTTACGGTGTAACACCATATCTAGTTACGCCGTAATCATATATTTGGAAGGAAATCTGTCAAGTTGAGTTTTGGCTGGTAACACCCTTATCCAGTTACGCTATTATAACAAAGAGAAAATCTACAAATATGTATGGAAGATCACGTAATTTTGGACAATATTGAAGGTTTACGCGTAACTATCATATTTGGTTTAGCCGTAATAGCTGCTTATTTATGGAATGTCGTGTAAGATGTTACGGCGTAACACCGTTATTGGTTTTGCGCCGAACAAGGTTCGCTCATTATAAATAGATGGCATCTCATTCAGCTATTTCGACAATCACTTTACTCCACTAGCCAATTGGAGAGGTGACAATGCTTTCAACCTTCAAGAATTCCACCTGGGAGTCCAAGGGAGGATCACACTTTACTTTACTTTTTGTATTTAAATCGTTCCAAATACTAATACTGTAAGAATTATGATTTTTCTAATATATGATTTCTTTATCTAATTATGTGGTTGTTACCATGAGGACCTTAGCACTTAAGTGCTGGCCTAGTTATGTAAATTACTGTTGTTCATGATTGTTTTATGTGTTAAAATTATGGTTTCATTAGATATTCCTAGACTATCGTGTAACCCAGGGTTTGGTAGTACGGGTGGGTTGGACCTAGCTTGCCCCATAATTAGATTATCTTGTCAATATGGGATCCAATGGGTACTAGGAAGGATCACTAACTCCGTACATGGTGTAGGAACTAACCGGTCACCGCACTTATCCACTCTATACTTTAAAAATGCACAAAGAAACTCTTTCAGAGGGGTTAATAACTCTTTATTATGGGTTATTAGATATGTTTTGAATAGTTGGGATAAATCACTGCAACCTGGATAACCTACCTCCCGGATGATTTAGGACTGATTCGGAATCGCAGGAAGTATAGGATAGACTATATATGCATATTCAGGTCTATCGACCTTTGAAACCACTAATAAAGCCATAGTTTAACATTGCACATGAAATCCTTTTCATAAAAATAGTAATGAAGTAACTAGGTTAGCATGTTTTCTCTCTTGATATCTCTAACTCTGTTACTTTCAGTTATTTATTTTATTGTTATTTTTAATTCCTTTCAATTAAAATCAAAAATCATTTTCCAAATGTGACATTTAAAATGAAAACTAATTACAACTTAGCTCTTGGGACGACCTTCGGATTTACCATTACTATACTACCACGATTTGGGTTCTCTACTCGTTAGTGCGTGGTTAGGTAGATCGAGTTTTATAAATTTAAAACTTGGTAAAAATATATATTTCAAAATGATAATTACGATTAAGTCTTTAGCCGCCGTTGCCGGGAAGCTAAAAATTAGAATTAATTGAATATTTCATTATTTCTCTTCTTTTTCTAATTACTTTTTCTACAGGTACTATGGGTAGGAGTCAGACGTAGATTACTTCTCACCAGGGACACAAATACTCAGGTAGTGTTTTGTTTTTAAAAAGAGCTAATTAACAACTTCTTGATCTGGACTCATTCTGACTGCGCTCAGACATTTGGCTCATTAAGTGACGTTAGTTTGTTTTTTTTTTTTGTTTTGGACGCGGTTCAGGGCTGTGAAACATCCTTTAACCAATTAGATGTTGGATGGGGGTCTTTCGATGCCTCTTAATGAATCTTTTACTATTTACTTTTTTTTCTTAGTTTATTTTTTTTCTCTCTTTGTTTTGTGAGATAGTCTTTTAAAATCTTCTCTGTCTTTTTCTTTAGGGTTTTTTTATTTTTTTTGTTTCTTCTCTTTTTGTTTGTGGAGATTTCTTTTACTCTTTCTTTTATTATTGATACTACAATTTAAAAGAATTAATCTCTTTTTAAATAAATAATGTTTAAATTACTAATAATGTGATTCTTTTCAAACAATAGTAATATGTAACTAGTTTGTGAAATTAAATTGTGGCCGTGTAATTTACACGTGAGCTTAATTTTTTTCACTAAAAAGTATTTTAATTGTCACTTGACAATGTTAAGTTATCACTTCCAATATAGTTTTCACATGTTTATGATCGGTAAAAGTTAATGATAGCAACAATTTGCAAAATGATGAAGATGTTTAACCACATTGGAATACAATATATAACTACTTTGTGAGAATAAATTGCGACACAAAATTTTAAATGTTTTTTAAGACATTTTATTCTCACGTTGCACAACTATGTTAATTTTATGACTAAAATGTTCTATATAATTTTTAAACATGTTTATGTTTCGTAAGGTAGATCGAGTTTTATAAATTTAAAACTTGACAAAAATATAATTTAAAATAAAATAAGAATCAAGTTTTTGGCGCCGCTGCCGGGGAGCTAAAAATTAGAATTAATTTGATTATTTCATTATTTCTCTTCTTTCCCTAAACTTTATATTCGTAGGAACTATGGTAGGAGTAGACGTCGATACTCTCACCATGGAACAATAAGCATTGTCACGAGAAAACCAGGCACCAGGCGTGGTTAAACCCGAAATCGGAGGCAATGTCAATTTCAAAATCAAGAGTCAATTCATGCGCGAATTGAGGGAAGACACTTTCTCCGGGAACAAAAACGAGGATGCTCACGATCACATCGATCGGGTCCTCAGCATCGTTGGCTTATTTAATATTCCTGGAGTCTCTAAAGACGCGGTCATGCTCTGAGTTTTTCCCTTTACTCTTACTGGATCTGCAAAAAGATGGGTGGACAGACTCGCCCCAGGAACTATCAGTTCCTGGGATCTCCTCAAAAAAGCATTTATCCAAAGGTATTGCCCACCTTTCATGACCGTAAAACAGCTTGAAGATATTCACAATTCAAGCAAGAAGGCGACAAATAATTATATCAAGCCTGGGAGTGGTATAATGACCTGCTATACAAATGCCCTACTCATGACATCAATAATCATCAAAAGGTAAACATTTTCTATAAGGGTTTGAGCACTATGAACCATCAATTGCTTGATTCACAGGGACCAATTCCTGGGATGACACCGGCCTGAGCTCTCATAATGATTCAGACCATGGCCGACCATTCTTAAAAATGGCATGGCGGAACAACAAGCAGGAATATTAGAAGCAGTAGTAGCAATGATGGACTAGTTGATTTGGTAAATATGTTGGAAAACCTAGGACGAGACATGAAGAAGCTAAATGAAAGTATTCATGCAATCCAGGTTGGATGCCAAATTTGCAAAGGACCTCACCTCGACAAGATTTGTCCCCTCAACGAGGAAGTTAAACAAGTTGAAGAGGTCGGATATAGAGAATTTAGACGAATAATACCTTTTAATGGGACTAATGGAGGAAAGTTTCGTGTAGGACCACCTGGATACTACACTAAGACTGATAACCGTCCACCATATGGTGAAAGGAGGCAAAGCTTAGAAGAACTATTAGCTAAGCATCAAGAGGAATCTGCACAAAGAAGTATTGAAATGGATGCGTGGATTAAGAAGCTTCAAGAGGCTTAAAACTTTAAGCTGTCAACTATGCTTGATGACCTCAACATTGCTAGCTATTGTTTTGGACTCCGTTTTAAGGCTTATGCCAAACACCCCTTTACTTTTACTGACCAAACTAAAATGAGCTTAAAATTATTTTAAAACTAAAACTACTAAAACCTTTTATCTACTCTTCCTTAAACTAACCTAATTAAGCTAATTTCGGTTCACTAAAAACCTACGCTTATTAATAGATTATTTAAATAGTTTAACAGCTAGTTAATCTAAAATACTCTTGACAGAGATTAAAGAAATGGAAAGCTAATTGTTTATAGCTACAATTACTTATGCATATGAAACTCTAAAACTTATCTAAGCAATCTTACAACAGAATTAAGTTGTACCAGGAAAGCTAGGAAATAAGCTTACCATGAATAAGCTAATATGAATGTTAAAATGAAATATAAAAGAGGAAACCTAGGTGAATTTGATGTCTCTTAACTAGTCACTTTTTCTGACATGGTGACCTTTAAAAACTTAAAACTCTATTGAGGCAACTTGCTCTAAACCCAGCGTAAAGCTCATTAAGCTTGGAGCTTCTTTTAAAAGCTTATTACTCCAATTAGCTTCTAAAGAGAATCAAGACTGAATTTAAGTGGACAATATTGAACTGAAGTAAACAATTATAGTGTATAGAAAGCTTTTAACAAGTTTTGAACTACTTTTGAACTTAAGTAAATGTGATAAGCTAAAAACAGCTTATTACAAGCTTATTAGCTAAATTTAGCTTTTAACATGAAAACTTCAAAATGAAATCAACTGAATAGCTTTATTGCTTTAAAAGAAATGATACAAGATGCAAAACACAAAGTACAACTGAATTTTGAAGGAATTGAAAACTTGAAAGATGTACAGTACTCGGAATTAAAAAAAAATACAAAGAAAAATTTAACTCTCTAAAAACTACTCTCTAACTCTTCATCTTTCTTCCTCTTTTATAAGCTGCCAAGCTTCTTTGCATTGTGTTTGTTTGGTGAGAGCAAACCAAAAACCAATCTTGACCCTTAATCTTGCCTTGGAGCCCGAGTCGTAGGTATGGATTGCCAACATGGCTGAGGGTCCTAGGGAGTGGGGAAGGCTTAGTGGAGGAGGAGGAGAGGGATTATCCATGGTGTTTTTCGATGCGTTACATGGAAATTCTTGAAGGAAAAGGTTCTTCTGTTGTATGTAGAGGTTGAAAACATGGCAGGCAGGAAAGGGGGTTGGGAGAGATATACAGTGGGTTAAACTGTTATGTGAAAGGTTTATGGGATTGTCAGTTTTGGTCCTCCAAAGTTATAGAGAGGTTTGCAATTTTCGTCCTTGTGTAACTAAAGGGTTTTGGGATTTTGGCAAAACAACCCCCTTAGGGTTATAAGACCAATTGCAGTACACGTCCTTGTTACGGCTATACTTTCGGGGAATTGGCAATGTATGCCCTTGTTGTGTAACTTTTCATTAATGCTGTAGTTTTTTACACCCTTGTCTTCTTTTTTTCTATTTCTTCATTAAATAAAAGTTTACGGGTTTTGACATTTCAACCTCTCAAAAACTTAATTTCTTCATTATCGTTGACTTTTGGTTTTGTTCGGGAGTTGACTTGGTTGACTTTTTTCAGGCTTGGTTGGACTTTGACTTGTCTTTTCATGTTTTTACATTCCGAATCCGGTTTTGTGATTTTTGGCTTCCGTTTTGTCCTTTTCTTAGGTAATCCGTTCCTGCACAACAACAATTAGCAACACAAGCGGTATATTGGCATTTTTAAGTCCGTTTGTGGTCATTTAAGCTAGTTTTTAAAGGTAAAAGGTATGTGTAATTTAAGAACATCCAAAATCCCCCTTACTAAGGTATTGCAGTGTCCTCAAGCAATGTTATGAAGTAAAACATTTACAAACAATAGAATCTATAATACCCTTGAATAATAACTTTGAAAAGTAGCTAAGTGTTTGTCAAGGGAAAACTAAAGAATCAAAAGCTATCGACAAGTCCCGTTTTCACCATTTTTTATTTGTACACTAACTATCCCTAATTTTTTTGGATTTTCCTTTTTTTTTTCTTGAATTCCTGTTGGACTTCCATTTTATTTTATTAACTTGGGATACACAGATATGAGAAAAGACCATAGAATAATCTACGGAATGTCCTGTCGGTTTAAATTCATCGTCAATGATTTTTCACTTAGCTCCAAACCAACTAAATTAAACAAGGTCATGTTCAACATAAGTCTAAATGCTAAGCAATCATACTTATGACTTGTGAACTTTTAATCCCAACATGAAGATATGATTTATATGTGTGTAACTCATTTCAACTAGCCATATGATCAACTTTTTTCCATTATGTCGTGATTCATGATGAAGCAAGACTCATAGCAACAATATATTTGGACCTTGTAACTTTGATTCTATATATACGAGATTTTTAACTGATATAACTTTTGGGCAACATCTTCATCTTTTAATCACGAAGTTCTTAAAGCTAACGCATGCGTTGCTTTGTTTTTGAACAATTCCTACCTACGCCTCGCTCCATAGTAGGTAATCACAACCAGACGACCGGTGTTCTTGTTTGAAGAAACACTCCACCCGTTGCTAGCGTAGTAGGATAATGGACCACATCAACTCATTCTTTCTTAATATGGCTAAGGATATGTGTTCTAGTTTGAACCCTCACCTGGACCCGCTTTCCTGGTGAGATATAACAACATACAAAATCCCTAGAGAGTATAAATGTCTTAGTTTGAAACCCCCACCTCGTTGCTAGGGAAGTGCGGATATAAACGACACACTTTTACTTGCTCTATATAATCAAATGTATGCTTTATTGGAATAATTTCAATAGTCATGCATTTTTGATTCATACTTCATTTCTGCTTCTTTGGCTTTTTTAACTTATTCGAATTTATTAAGAACAGAAAAATCTTGCTTTTAAAGATTCAAGTTACGAATTTGAGCTTTTTCTAAAAACATCGATGGGACTTAGTTAATTGACTTGAAGCACGTCATGATAGGTAGTAGAAGGTAATGGGAGGAAAAAGCCTCTGTTACTCATATAAGTTTTTAGAAAGAATCTTGCTTAGCGCATAAACTTATATTTAACTCTTTATCCTTCTTGTTCTTCACTTATTAAATTCGGAGAGCAATCGAATCGTGAAAGCTTATTTGCTTACAAGCGGTAAGGTGAGGACTAGCTAGGGCTCACTACACACCTCGATCGAGGTCAAAAATTATTCTCATTCTTACCCATTAGGGAAAGTCAAAATGTGACTAAACACTTTTTTTTAAATTTTTTTTTTTTTAATTTTCAATTTTTTTTGGTATTTTTGCAAAAATTGTGGTAAAACGGGATAAGTCGATAAACAACGATGCAGGCAAAAATAAAAATCGAAGTTACCCCCATACTAATGAGCTAAACATCGTCCTCGATTGTTTCAAAGGGGTTCCTACGCAAATAGGCCGGTTTTTTAAAGTGTTGCCAAAAGTTAAATGTTAGTCGATTGTTTGGATACTTGGATTCCAAAGTGAAGTTGCAGGATTGGGTAACTACTGTAGATGGAGGTCTTCACAATCGGGAAATCCTGGACATACAACACAACCCTCCCCGTGCGCACACAAACATGGACAAAACACGGGTATATCGGAAAATGTATTATGCCTTCTCAACACAAAACACTTATTTTTTTTATTCTACTGATAAGCATGGGTGCCTCCCACGAGCGCCTTGTTTTTGTTAACCGGTAGCAAAGCTTGATCTCGACACCGAATTCATTGGTCCATGGGAGAGAAGCTGTGGAAGGTATTTAAAATCTTTCATTGGAGCTTTCATTCTAGCGTTTTGGTAAACTTGAAATTTATGAAAGTTACACTCCGATTGAAGATATCATCGGCATAATGGATTTGTTAAAATTGAGATGCGGGGTAAAAAAAATGGTATCTTCATTTCCAGCAGGAGAGAAGATATGGTTGAGCAAAAATGGTTACGTGAGAAATGGGAAGAAAGATCCATACAATAAAGCGAAGAGAAGGTTCACTTTAAAAGTATGAAAATCCGTTATCAGGGTGAGATGGGTGGGTAAAACATTAGGCACATGAATTCTTGGTTCTCTTGTTGAGAAAATATCATTCAACACATCCATAGGAAGATTGCCCAGCTCGGGCTCAATCTTAAAGCAGAAATGATCATACTCTGGTGGAGATATGATGTGAGCAAGTTCATCGGCGAACTCCTCATGATAAAAATCACTCCTATCGGCAGGAGGAAATGGATTGATCGAAAGATCAAAGATGAACGAATCATATTGAGCAAATAAAAAATTCAGCTGAATGAGTTGTGGTACTGCCTACTCCTCTATTTTAAATATGTCGTTATCAAGTAAGAAAGCGTTATATCAGGAAGAGGACAACTCTGTCTGAGTAGTGGACTGGCCATACTAATTTCTTCTAGAATTAAAATGGAAAGTTTAGATTCGGGAATAGAATTATCAATGTATTAGTCTCCTCAGAAAAGATTAGGATATGTGGAGGTTAGACTTGATAACCAACTTCGGAAGATGGGGAGTGGGATTATCTTAATGCAATCGAATCTTAGCACATAAGAAGTTTGATCATTCAACAATTTTCACGAAGGATAACTCTTTTGATTGTTAACTAAAAAGGTAATTCCTCATCAATCCTTCCACTTCAGTTCAACAATCTCCAACACTATATAAACTGACGTATCTCAACTTCGGGAGGTGATGCATCGACATAATAGAGATCCTCACGTAGGCATAATCGTCATCCACTTGAAGAATTATCATCTTTGTCGGATTGACTACAGTCTCAGAATGTTCATTGAGAGCATTAAGGAGGGGTGGAATTGTTACAAAGAGGCACATCACACATGTTGTCGAAAATACCCTCGAACTCACTTGGGATTGGGACAAGGTCCTCAACACTAGACTTTATTACTTCGTCCAATTCCGTTGCTGGAATAGTGTCAAGATGCTCGTCCCCCATACTTAGAGAGTTATCGGGTTCCTCGGTTGGTAAGACGGGTGTGATTGCAATGGTATAGCCATCGTCATCATCATCGCAAATGGGAATCTTCCAATATCGCTCTTTGGCCGCTTGCTCTTCCGCCATTCGCTTTTCTTCTTCCTTCTTTTGTATGGGCTTGACCAACCAAATTCACGTAGGGTTGTCATTTGTTCCATAGCTTTATTTTGAAAAATTTGATGTCGGAAGGTCATTTTTAGGGAATTGAAGATTGGATGATTGGACGGTATATTGCGGGGGATGAATTGAACTTGGTTCAAAACCAAAAGAATATGAATATAGCAAGAATTTTGTCATTGATAATAGTTTTCATTATTGGTTGACTTGTAAGTTTTCATGCGGATCCCCGCATTTTAAAACAAGTATTTTGTTGGGAAACTCGGTGAAGTTTGTGGAAATAATCAAAGTTTTGATTGAAACTTGGAGTACCTGTTATAGACAAACGGAACTATTGACGGCTGTCAATCGTTTAATACGTAATGGAGATTTCGTTACCACGTATCTTACTAGAGTATGACAAGTTATTGGGATTGTGAGGATGGTTTAAAACACTTGGAGGAATCGTTAGGAAGAGTTACGGTGTTGATAGAACAAAATTGCTTGGTGTTCATTTCTTTCGTTACAATAAAAACAAACTCTAATTGCTTCTTATTTTGCACTATTTATTGCAATCCACATTTTTGGCATGTACCAAGGAAGGACATTGTTGTTGCCAACTTTGCAAGTTTTGTAGGGGTCATCAATGGTTAGATTTTTGCATGGTTCCGGGGGGTGGGTTGGTTAGGTGTTTGGTTTAGAGATAATCGGAACTCTCAGAGGGCCAATTATAACGTTATGAGCACCTTTCCCACAAAAGATGATGGAAAATGGATGATGTATAAATGAAAGTGTGTGTAACAAATGGAACAACCAACCCTCTCCAAGACTAGGAGAGGGTGTATTTATACTACATAGAGGCCGGCCATGGGCTGGAGTTGGGCCACCCATGGGCCTTGGGCCGGACTAGATTACTAATCTAATCCTTATACTTACTACGAGCTAAGACTATTACAACTTTGGAAGTGACCGACACTTTTCGTGTTTCCAACAATATGTAAACAAATCTTCCTTAAATTTCTTTCGTAAAAGAGCGCATCCTTGACAATACGGACCATCAACCGGGGTTCCACACCTTTCATACCTTGCATAATTTCGAGGGGGTTTAGGAACAAGAATCTTGTCTTCAAGACCCTTTTTTGAACAACAAAAGTCTGCATTGTACAAAACTCCACAAGTCGAGCATTCTTTAATCGCGTAAATCGGATTCAAACGATAATCAAATGACGTCATAAGAATTAAACATAAAGATGGATAAGAAAATAATTAAATAATACGAAGAAAAAGAAGATTATTTTTGGTTTCTCCATTAATTCACAATTTATTTTAACGGACAAAATGATAAGACAGCTTAAACCTGATAATCAGCAAGCTTCACGGTAGCTCTTCGAAAGAAAAACTCACAAAGGAGCGGAGGAGAGGGATAGCGCGAAGCTTATTTCTCCTTTCGGGTTGTAGTTCGTTGGAACAACCCTCCTTATACCCCTCTTATAGTTTGTCTAACTTTCAAAGGTGAGCCGTACCTCGCAAGAGACACAAAAGGCAAGTTTTTAAATCTTTTGTTCGAGTTGGGAACCAACAAGTTCACCGGAAGTTATTATGATAATACCTCAGTTGAGAATATTATATTTTGGTATTTTACCAATTTGTGAATTTTTTTTTTTTTTTTTTTTTTTATGGACAATGTTTTTATATTTTTGGTTTTTCTTTGGTTTTTATATGATAATTATACTAATAAAAGAAAATGAAAAATATTTTTGTACTTTTTATGTTTTTTTTTTTATTTATTTTTTTTTTTAAAAGAAAATATTCACAGATTCAAACAAAAGTTGTCAAACGTAACGATAGTCGATTTCACAGCCTCCCCGGCAGCGGCGCTAAAAATTGATCCGTCCAAACTACACCTTAAAATACATATAATATATAATAAAATATAAAATATATAGTAAGAATAGTCTAG
>BQNB010028401.1:0-56682 GCA_026074375.1 Tanacetum coccineum | reverse complement strand
GTGGTTACGATTCCTATGGGGACCTAAACGCATTTTCTCTGATTAAATATTGGAACACATGTTTGTAAAACATCTCATTTGGGCCGTTTTCTATTATCTTGGTATATTGTGCTATTTAGTAACACCCATTGTAATTTCCGCTGAGCAATCCAAAAATAAGGGTGTTACAGAGTACCTAATCATTGCAGTGTAGTATAACAAGGACTCGGGGGTTGTTATCGTTCTCTAGAGGAATAGCGTGTGAAGGCTCGAACTAAACCTAACTAAGATCTAAGGGGTTGAGAGAAGAATATTTTTGTATTTTTATATTTTATGAAAGTGAGTAAAATTCTAGTTTTAAGAGGTGGGTTTTGGTTTTAGCTAATTAAACTAAAATTAAATCTAAACTAAATTGGTAGAAACTCGTATGGGAAAACAAACGTATTTACTTAGTCATGCATTACCTTAATTTGCTTCTCCTCATCTTATTGCTTTGTCACACTTGTGATGATCTGTATAAGTATTTCCTAGGTCATGAACAGATTACATGAATCCGCCGTCTATGTAATATTCCGTTAAGGAAATGCACAGGTAAGGTAGTATGAAGCCTATTACAAGGCCCCTAAGAATACATTACATGCATTAAAACACTTAATAAGGATTAACCACATTAGGGGTGAGGTAGTATAAAGACTGTTGCCGATGGTATCCTTTCTACACACTCGCGTTTCCCTATATGCTAATGTAATATTTTATAGCCAGTTTTCTAGAGCCTAACGCGCACATCCATCACAAGAAGCAATATTAAAAGAATCTACAAACTAAGTTTCATTCAATCATAAATAAATACTAATGATCTAGCCTAGCATGTTAAAGAGAAGTGAAGAACAGTAATTAATCAAACAACACATAGATATATTAAAAGATTAAAAGATAATGGACTTCCCTTGATTAAATCATGAGTATAAGGCTGATACAAGAGGGTTTTATACCTTAAAAACGGCCTTAAAGGCTGCGAAACTCGAACCTTAAGGATATAGTTCATCTCCCAAAAGTTGCAAACTAAAACCCTAAAAACATACGTGTATATATAGAAAATAGATCGCGATGGCGTCGCAAGAATCCTGACGCCGTCGCTTCGCCAAATCTTCTAGGGCTTCTTTGAGGCGGTTACGTTTTGACACCATCACATAAATCTTGACACCATCGCTTGTAAGCTGAGACGGCGTCGCCAGGATTTCTAACAATGTCTCCTATACGTACATTCTTGAAACCACTCCGTATAAAGTTGCAATTTTGTCTCGTTTCTTCCCAAATTGAGTCCAAGTCATGTGTACTCCCTTTAAGAGCTTCCTAAATGCTAAAAACACAAAAAGAAATGACTAAGCATGTATTTTGGGTACATTTTCATGATTTACGAGGTTAAATGACCTTGAAAAGCATATAAAACGACATCTCATCAAATACCCCTACACTTGGGATTTGCTTGTCCTCAAGCAAATGTGCTTTTCTACCTAGACAATAGCAATATCGAGGCATTTAACTTTTTTTTCAAAGATAGTTCATGACACAACCAATTAGACCTCGTAATTAAAAGCACAAAAAATATATACTAGCACCTCACAATAAGTTTTTGGATTCTCTTTTTCTCTCAGGTGTAGAATGAATTATAACAATAAAGGAAATGGGAAAACAACACTAATTACCTGTCGTAGTATATAAATTACCATAGGCTTGGTAACGGATCAAATATCTCCACCATAATAGTGTAAGCACCTAGGAATTACTATCAATGAGGTCTTTAAAGGATTGTGATGTTCGGGTATAAGTTAAATGGAAACGGATGGATGGGATATATTTGGGTGGATTTAGGGTGGTGGGGTGAGTTAATTAAATACAAGAATACACGTGAAGGCGTTGCTAAGCCAAGACTCGACTAAACTAGGACTAAGATATACAAACTTTACAACTAACTATCTGATATAAACATGAACATAAGCAAAATGGCAGCATGTACATTATTTTCTCTCTTTTTTATACATTTTTTTTTATTCTTTTCCTTTTTTTATACATTTTTTTCTTACACTTTTACCCTGCCATTTGCTAAAACATAATAATACATAACTTGGGGTTTATAAACAAACCCCTACACTTGAGTTTTAAAACTCATAATTACAAACTAACTAATGACCCGAATTGCGAGGATCAACAACACATGGAGCATATTAAGCACGTATGGGGTTAATAAATTGACTTTCTTCCCCATTTTCTCCATAAAAATGAAAACTACCATGAATCTCAATCGTCCTAAAATTATATATACTAATAAAAGACTCGACTTAGCAACCATGTACTTAAGAAAAAATTAACTATGGTTTATAACAATAATGTACTAAAAGCAAGTACATACAAAGAAGGCTAAGCCGATTTCGGTGTAACAATTGGTTAAGGGTGTAAACAATGCTCTTCATTGATAATCCAAAATCCACCAGAAAATTACGAGAACCGCGAAAAGGATAGGCTCAGAGGGTTGTACTAGGGGTGTGATTCCCTTAGGAATAGATCTCTGCAGCCTATTAAGGATGATAGCCAAAAAGTATTAATACATTTGACTATGTAGAAACACTGATTATGAATACTATGTGTTAATGCGGAATCTTAACACAAGTACTAAGAAATAATCTTGGATATCTTGCTTTAATCGTGTTGGTTCACTTTCCGTATAAAGTATTTCGACCCAATTTGATGACGCTAAAATCACCAACAAAAAACGCAAAGAAAGGTATGATTGTGACGTTTTCGTGTGACGTTTTTGAGGAAAACGCGACCCACATCGCACTGTACCTTTGGCTCTAACTAATATAAAATCATTTGAATGGATTAAATAACGAGTTTTGAATAGGTTCACTATTTTGATTAACAAAGGAAATTATTGAATATGCTAGTAGGTGAAAAGGAAATAAAGTAATAAACTATAGAAACGACATTTTGTTTATAAAACCACTTGTATGGATTGAATACGAATGTTGAATAGGTTCACTATTTGAATTAAAAAAGGAAATTATTGAGTATGTTAGTTGGTAATAAGGAAATATAAACTATAGATAGAAAACGACATTTTGTTTAAAATATTTAATCTAGAGTGTGAAAATTGCAATGCTGGTCTAGGGATGCTCAACTAAAACTCCTATGCATTATTGGCTTATTGGCCAAGAAATCTTCATTATAAATAGTCCTAAACAACCTGGCCATCAAACACAAACCATACAGACAAATACAAACTTTGTAACACATACAATGGGACAGACAAATCCTCGTTCATTACAAAGCTTCCAGTTATCATGAAAAACCTTAGACGAAAGGAAAGCCGAGCTTTCCGAAAAGAAGCAACAACTTTTGGAAGCGAGACGTTTGGGAGGCGATTTTGAGCAACTTGACTTCGAGTGGGGGATTTTGGAGAAGGAAATCGATCTTTTGGAGCACACGGCTCATGTCATGAAAACCGATTTGATTCAACGCGGTTTGCTCGTGGCGGGCGAGATTAAAACACAAAATATGATTATTGTCGATGGAAAAGTTTAGGTTAAGAAATATCGATGTTACTAAGATTGTTAAGGGAATAAAGATTGTTGATTGCCAAGTGTGAATCTTTTAAGTTTCTTAAAATTCTATCTAAGTTATACTTTTATTTTTGGTTTTGTTTGGTTTAACCAATCGGCATGTTTGTTCATTTTACTTTTTATATAGCCAACTATATTTTAAACGTGAAAATTACATGTATATCCTTTTTAAAACTCAATATTACATAAATATTCTTTTTACCTTTATAATTACACCAACGTCTTTTTTAAGGTTTTGTATTTATATCAATGTGCTTCTTACATTTTAAAAAAGGATATATATGTTCAAAAATTAATTAAATTATAATTATATTGATCATGATCATATTATTTTTATATACTTTTTGACCTCGAAGTACGAAAAAACGCGATGATATAATTACAAAAGTTTAGATATAAATATGAAAGAGTATATTGATCATGTATATTTATTTGTTCATATGTATTTTTGGTCTCGAGTGATGAAAAAAAAATGTTGATTTTTTTTATATATACGAGAAATTGATGTAATATTAAAAGTGTGGCAAGAATATTAATGTAATTACAAAAGTTTGAGAAATATATTGATGTAATTACAAAAGTTTATGAAGGATAATAACGTAATTACAAAACTGAGAAAAATATTGATGTAATATTGAACTTTCATAATTGCCCTTTTAACAAAAAAAATCTTTTGAAATCAAACCACTAGTGTAAACCGTGCGTTGCACGGGTCACGCGTAAAAAATGAACCATTTTTTTACGACAACCTAATACTAAATCTGTAAACAACATACATTATCTATTAAAAGAAATATAAAAAAGCATCATAATTTAACAAAGTAAGCATATAAGTCGAATTTAAAGTAAAACATGCATGATTGAAGTTCAAAGTAGCAAGTCTAAGTCAATTACATTAATCAAAGTAAACATGAAGTTTAATAATGAAAACAAATAGCTAAAGATGCATATTTAAAGGGACAAAAGTAATCAACTCAAGCATCATTAACATCAACCTCGTCAACTTGAGGCTCACTAACCACATCCTCATCAACCGCTCCTCCAAAAACAAATATGTGTATATTTGGCTACATTACCTTTTCAGAGACTTCATTTGCGGACCCTAAGTGCAATACTCGTGCGTTGCTCGAGTTCTTTGTTTTAAAAGGAAAAAAAAGTATTAGTTGCCCACTCTTTTGGTTTCTATTTAATTGTTACACGAATAAAATAACACAAAACTTAAGAAAATTACATTTAAATTCATTTTGAAATGACAGATACATTTTTATATTTTAACTAAAAGATATGCAATTATAATTTTACTTAGGATAAAAAATTTAATTAATTATCTCTATAAGATTGCATACATTCAACATTAAGAACTTTAGGTTTTTTTTCTATGTTAAACATATTTTTTACACAAAAGCATCTCTCGTTATAAAAAGATTATGATTATATCTCATGTCACAATGTGTTGTACACAACACTCATTTTGTAACATATTATGAAATTAAATTATTTCAAAATTATTTGTTTATATAGGTTATGTTGATTTTGAAAAGTAGATCGTGTAATGTTCTATAAAATGATTTTTTCATATTACAAAGGACCCTTTATAGATAAAATGTCTCGCGAAAACATCACTATAGGTATAGATTTATATAAAAGAGTCATAACATAATCACTAAACTTTATGAAATGACATTTTCGTAATTTATTCCTTTTATTATCAAATATTTACATGTTATTAGTGGTTTTTGTCTTTTAGCAGTTGATATATGCTTTAAGACTCGAAATAAAAGACTTAATAGTTTCATAAGTTAAACTTGTTTACCTTATTTATAAGAAAATTAAAAATAATAGAAATGATAAATTTGCGTATAACTATGAGTTTTTCAACACTTGATATAACATATTTACGTGTTTTAAAAAAAATTAATGTTTTATTTTTAAATTTTTTTATAAACAAGGTAAACAAGTTTAACTTATGAAACTATTAAGTCTTTTATTTCGAGTCTTAAAGCATATATCAACTATTAAAAAGACAAAAACCACCAATAACATGTAAATATTTGATAATAAAAGGAATAAATTACGAAAATGTCATTTCATAAAGTTTAGTGATTATGTTATGACTCTTTTATAAATCTATACCAATAGTGAGTGTTTCGCGAGACAATTTTATCTATAAAGGGTCCTTTGTAAATTATAGAAAAATCTTTTATAGAAAATTACATATCTACTTTTCAAAATCAACATAACCTATATAAACAAATAATTTTGAAATAATTTAATTTCATAATATGTTACAAAATGAGTGTTGTGTACAACACATTGTGACATGAGATATAATCATAATCTTTTTATAACGAGAGATGCTTTTGTGTAAAAAATATGTTTAACATAGAAAAAAAACCTAAAGTTCTCAATGTTGAATGTATGCAATCTTATAAAGTATATATGTAAATTTTTTATCCTATGTAAAATTATAGTTGCGTGTCTTTTAGTTAAAATATAAAAATGTATCTTGTCAATTTCAAATTAATTTATATTGTAATTTTCTAGTTTTTGTGTTATTTTTTCGTTTTTTTTGTTGATTGTACAATGTAAAATAGAAACAAAAGAGTGGGCAACTATACTTTTTTTCACTTTTAAACAAAAACTCGAGCAACGCTTACGATTTATTGACTTAGGTCGCAAATGGAGACTCTTGAATTAGGTATGTAGACAAATTTATAAACATATTTGGTTTTTGGAGGAGCTGTTGGTGAGGGATGTGGTTAGTGAGTCTCAAGTTGACTGACGGTTGGATGTTTAATGATGCTTGTGTTGATTACTTTTAGTCTTTAATATCATCTTTAGATATTTGTTTTCTATTATTAACTTCTTTGTTTCTTTGGATTAATGTTATTGACTTAGAACTAGTACTTTTGAACTTTCAATCATGCTATTTTACTTAAATTAGATTATTTGTTACTTTGTTAAATTATGATGCTTTTTTATATTTCTTTTAATAGATAATGTATGTTGTTTACAGATTTAGTATTAGGTTGTCGTAAAAAAATGGTTCATTTTTTACGCGTGACCCGTGCAACGCACGGGTATTACACTAGTTGGTTTTGATTCAAAAGTTTTTTTTTTGTTAAAAGGGCAATTATGAAAGTTCAATATTACATCAATATCCTTCTCAGTTTTGTAATTACGTCATTATCCTTCTATAATCTTTCTGTAATTTACTTCAATATCTTTCACACTTTTGTAATTACATTTAATATCCTTGCCCACTTTTTTAATATTACATCAATATCATCTAAATTTTAATTTTTCATTATATATAAAAAATCATCATTTTTTCTTGTAAATCACTCGAGACCAAAAATACATATGAACAAATAAATATACATGATCAATATACTCTTTCATATTTATATCTAAATTTTGTAATTATATCATCGCGTTTTTTCGTACTTCGAGGTCAAAAAGTATATAAAAATAATATGATCATGATCAATATAATTATAATTTAATTAATTTTTCGAACATATATATCCTTTTTTAAATTGTAAGAAGCACATGATATAAATACAAAACTTAAAAAGATCGTTGGGTGTGTAATTATAAAGGTAAAAAGATATTCTATGTAATATTGAGTTTTAAATTAGGATATACATGTAATTTTCACGTTTAAAATATAGTTGGCTATATAAAAAGTAAAATGAACAAACATGCCGATTGGTTAAACCAAACAAAACCAAAAATAAAAGTATAACTTAGATAGAATTTTAAGAAACTTAAAAGATTCACACTTGGCAATCAACAATCTTTATTCCCTTAACAATCTTAGTAACATCGATATTTCTTAACCTAAACTTTTCCATCGACAAGAATCATATTTTGTGTTTTAATCTCGCCCGCCACGAGCAAACCGCGTTGAATCAAATCGGTTTTCATGACATGAGCCGTGTGCTCCAAAAGATCGATTTCCTTCTCCAAAATCCCCCACTCGAAGTCAAGTTGCTCAAAATCGCCTCCCAAACGTCTCGCTTCCAAAAGTTGTTGCTTCTTTTCGGAAAGCTCGGCTTTCCTTTCGTCTAAGGTTTTCATGATAACTGGAAGCTTTGTAATGAACGAGGATTGTCTGTCCATTGTATGTGTTACAATGTTTGTATTGTCTGTTATGGTTTGGTTTGATGGCCAGGTTGTTTAGGACTATTTATAATGAAGATTTCTTGGCCAATAAGCCAATAATGCATAGGAGTTTTAGTTGAGCATCCCTAGACCAGCATTGCAATTTTCACACTCTAGATTAAATATTTTAAACAAAATGTCGTTTTCTATCTATAGTTTATATTTCCTTATTACCAACTAACATACTCAATAATTTCCTTTTTTAATTCAAATAGTGAACCTATTCAACATTCGTATTCAATCCATACAAGTGGTTTTTTATATACAAATGGCGATTCTATAGTTTAGTACTTTATTTACCTTCAACCTACACTTGCATATTCATTTAAATGTCCTTTGTTAATCAAAATAGTGAACCTATTCAAAACTCGTTATTTAATCCATTCAAATGATTTTATATTAGTTAGAGCCAAGGGTACAGTGCGATGTGGGTCGCGTTTTCCTCAAAAACGTCACACGAAAACGTCACAATCATACCTTTCTTTGCGTTTTTTGTTGGTGATTTTAGCGTCATCAAATTGTGGGTCGACAATACTTTATACGAAAGTGAATCAACACGATTTAAAGCAAGATATCCATGTTATCATCACACACCCTTTACCATGTGTCTAACATTTTTTGTGCCTCAAGAGTAGTAGGGAAAGTAGCCAGCCCAAATGGTTCGGGGTAAACGTCACACGACGGCAACGGACATTCACCGCGTCTCGCGTTTTCGCGGTAAAAATTATTAATTTTTTAAATCTTATCATTTTATAACGGATATATCCCATTTCTAGCCCTTTTTTCTTGTTTTTTTTCAATTTTTAACCTTATAAATACCATATATACTTCTAATTTTTATACAACACTTCCATCTTCACCTCCACATTTTTATAAACTATTCTTAATTTTTATAAACTTCTTTACAATGAATCCCAACCAATGATAAACAACTACTTCAACGACCTACAAAATTAAATACCGAATATGCAATTACTCAATTCTTCGTCTTCGTCTAATCCAAATACTCCCTCATCTGCAAACTCCATCACCTCAAATACAAATTCAATTCCATCGCTCGCCAACTTACAAATCCCAAACCTATTTGTAACACCCCCAAAATATGGCAGCGAAAAAAGGTAACCGGAGGCGTTACTTCATAAACGCAAGCACAAGATATAAGAGAACGACTTATACATTAGTCATTTAAAAAGTACTCTCGTTGATATATTAAACATTAAATAAGTTTTAAAAAAGCTATCCCAAAGTTTGCATTAAAAGAAAACATAGTTTTGTTACAACGAGTATAGATTAAATGCAAGTGAAATCCCATGAGATGAAGCAAAGATGATGCGGACTCCAATGCACTTCATGAACGTCTTTCTTGAGAAATACATGCTTAAAAATGTCAACATAAAGTTGGTGAGTTCATAGGTTAAGTAAATGATAAGTATGAACCGTAAGATTTAAAGTGTATGACTATTGTAACACATACAATATCACAAAAAGTAATTTAAAGATTGCGCTAAGCTCATGACACGAAGCTTACAACAATAGTTATGTTTGCAAAATCAATAAAAGTAAAATTGCCGATTTGGGTGTTCCAAACCCAAGACACCCAAAGATCGACATTGGTATACGTCCGTTGATTCGACCTCCGATTCAAGTAAGCTCCTTTACTTAGTTAACCAAAATTTTGTTCATCAACTAAAACAAGTTGAAAAATTTCGGGAAAAGGGAAATAATTCAACAAGTTCTTGACAAGCAACAGGATCCAAACGCGAATAACTTAATAGTGGGCTGATTGATGATGTGTCATTTTATACACTTTTTCACAGTCATTTAACCCCCTAAATCATGCAAATATGCTCAAAATACGTGCTTAATCGTTTGTTTTTGTGTTTTTAGCATTTGAGAAGCTTTTGGAGGAAATACACGTGACTTGGGCTGATTTGGGAAAGAAACGGACAAGATTACAACTCTACACCAAAGTCGATGAAGAAAATGCGCACAGTGGCTGGAGACGATGCCATAATTATTGGTGACGACGTCAGGATTGTAAAGAGACGACGTCAGGATTGTAAAGAGACGGCGTCAGGATTGTTTAAGAGACTGCTTCAGAGAATAAGACGGTGTCATAACTTAAACGACTTAGTTGAAAGCATTGTTTATTCTGCGAGCGACGCCGTCGCGGCCTATTTTCTATATATACAAACTCGATTTTAGGGTTTTAAGTGTGCAACTTTTGGGAGACGGAACTGTATCGTATGTAAGGTTTGTGTGTAGCAGCTATTTAGGCTCGTATTTTTTTCAGGGTAATAATAATCCCTCTTGTTACCAAACCTCTTATTACTTATGTTTTAATCAAGTGAAGTCCTTTATCTCTTAATAATTCAATATGTCTATGTGTTGTCTGATAATATTGTTCTCGCTTTTTATTTAACATGCTAGGCTAGATCCATTAGTATTTACTTATGATTGCATGAAACTTAGTTTGTAGATCCTTTTAATATTACTTCTTGTGATGGATGTGTGTGTTAGGCTTTAAAAATCTGGCTATAAAATATTACATTAGCATAGACGTTAAGGGAAACGCAAGTGTGTAGAAAGGATATCATCGGTAACAGTCTTCATACTACCATACCCATATATGATTGATCACCTCTTAAATATAATAATGCATGTAATGTACTCTTAGGGGCCTTGTAATAGTCTTCATACTACCTTACTTATGCGTTGCTTTAATGGAATATTACATAGACGGCGAGTTCGTGTAATCCGTTCATGGCTTAGGAAATATTTACACAGATCATCACAAGCGTGTCAAAGCAATAGGATTAGGAGAAGCAAACTAAGAAGTAATGCATGATTAAGTAAATACGTTTGTTTACCTATCGAGTTTCCCTCTAAAGTAGTTTACATTTAATTTTAGTTTAATTAGGTTTAAAAACAAAACATCCTCTTAAAACCAGATTTACTACTGTATTTAAAAATATAAAAAATACAAAAAATAATCTTCTTTCGAACCTCTTAGCCTTAGTTACATTTACTGTTCGAGCTCTTCTCAACCACTATTACCTTAGAGAAACGATTTAACAACCCCAGAGGCTGTTTGTATACACTACAACGGTTAGGTTACTCTGCCTTAGGTGTTGTAAACTTGGTGTGTTCTACACTCAGACCGCATCTAGTTTTGGCGGCCGTGCTTGGGGAATAGTTAGGTTTCCAATTTTATTTAGTTAGGTATAATCACGTGATTCCTATCAAGTGAAGATTTTATTATTGTCAATTAGGTAAAAAAAAAAACTTTCTTTTGTTGTCTATCTTTTTCTTTGTGTTATTTGTTTCGTAAATCTTTTTTGTTGGCCCTCATTGTGTAAAACGATAAATCCTATCTGTTACTCTTGGAGATTACTCCAGACCTAGCCACGAGGGCTATCAAAACACCATTGAGCTCCCCGATGGGAACAATCTGGTGCCACTGCGATTCGACACCATCCGGTTGGTGCAAACGGATGCTTTTTCCACGGACTTTGGTCCGAGGATCTAAACCAACATCTTAAGGATTTTCTAAAACTTGTGGACTTACTTGACCTTGATGTTGAAATAGGAGGATGCGTTTGTGTTTATTTCTATTTTCTTTTCGCGACATGCCAGCATTGGATCTTAAACGTCGTGCCAGCATAGGATCCTCTTTCTTGGGAGGATTCTTACTACCGTTTCCTGGTCAATTTGTTCCAACGGAAGGTACTGCTAAATCAGAATGAAATCTGTTGTTTCCAATATCATCAGGTGATTCTAACTCTTCTTATGCATGGAAGACGTTTACATGGAATTACTCCTATTAACTACCTATCATGGTATCGATCATTTGCATCCATGTCCCTAAGCTGTTATGACTATTGTCTATCCGCCACAAGGCGTACCATACGATCAGTCGGATAGTTTGCTTGGGTACATAATTGTCGAGGTATATGGGGTAATTAAGCTAAACACACTTAGAGGAAGAGATAGATGAATATGGAGAAGAGAGAGATAGAGATCTTTCTTTTCTCTCCACTCTTTTGCTACTACTCTATTGAGGACTAGCCCGTCTTTATGTTAACGAAAGTTGGAATGGACCCAAGAGACTTCGCTAAACGGTCAAGGCAATCGATTTGCCTCTAGATGTCCCGTGTTCATCCGACCGTAGTCCTCATCGAGCTTGAAAATTTAAGTCATTGCTTGATGGAAGCTAATCTTGCTCCGAAATCACCCACTCAAGTTGAAAAAAATCACTTCTTCATGTGAGATTTGTAGTGGTCCCCACGATACTCAATATTGCATGGAAAATCCCGAGCAAGCTTTTGTTAATTATGCATCCTCGCGTAATAATGTAGTGGGAGGTAAGCAGTTCGCTACAAACCAAGGACCAAGAAACTTCAACGAAGCCACTAATGCTTGGAAGGATAAACCAAACTTTAATTGGGCACGAACTCAAACTGCACAGCCCTGCAAAATGGCTGTTTTCCACCTACACCTTCCAGTTTATCAAACAAAACTTGAGAGGGTGCTAAGTGATTTTGATTCTCATCAAGAGAAAATATTGTCTAGTCTTGGGACCCAACTCAAACAGCAACAAGATGATGTGATCAACAAAATCAATACTTTATGGAAGGTCGTTTCTTAAAAATTCGATAACATACCCGTTCATAATATTGCAGGAGACTTCATGGCTCGCATGAATGCTGTATCCGTTCACCACCCCGAAAGTGATGCGCCTCCAAGCAAGGGAATCAAAAGTCTATCAAATTTACTCTCTCCAAAATACCAGTCTCAATCATCGCTAAGAGAACAAAATAGGAACTGCTCCTCCCCTAAATGCGTTCATTTTGTCAAAACAATCACCATTATAAAAAAGGAAGAAAGGATCGTGGAACCTAATGAGGCTAAGGACAATGATCATATCGTAATCGCTGAGATGAAAGAGAAGGTAGGAGGAGACGAGCCGTAGGTTATAAAACGAGAGGGTCCAAATGATAGGGTGCATGGAAACACAATAGAAGAAGAAGTTGACAAGGAAAGTAAAGATTCAGAAGAAGAAATCGAAGAAGAAACTGAAGAGGAAGAGGAGGACGACCCGGAATACTTTAACACCTTCCCCCCGGTAGAAGAGGTAGGTTATCATGAGTGGCTTCTGAAAAACCCTCGACCCCCTTGGGTTAACGCAAGGTAAAAACGGGGAATCTAAATAACATAAAAATATCATGCATGGTTGGTCAGTTCCTCAAAGAACAAGCTTACATTAATTTAGATTCACCAATCATTGTAATGTCAAGGCTTAATTACTACGATATCATGAGTGAAGGTCTAAAGTCAAGAAATAAAACCGTCAAACCCTGAGAAAATTTGCAATTTCGTTAAGGAGAGTTAAGGGATTAAAGTCTGTGTAGGATACTTTAATTATGAATGTGATTTTGTTAGTATGGGAAGATACCATAGTTGGCATAGATCATTATCTTGATGGAATGATATTAGGAAGCAGTTTTGGGAAGATTCTGGTTCTTATTTTACGATAAAGATGAAAGGACCGTCCGTTTGATAAAAAGATAAAAAAAACAATATGTTTAAGATGCCTCTCAATATTTGGAAAGGTTCAATATATTGATAAAGAAGATCTCTGAAAATCTGATTACATACACCTTTCATCAAAGGGCGATGATAGTGACCAAGAGAAAAACCCATTATCTCGGTTAGCTTGGAATTTAGGAATCGCATATAGCGAGGACAAGAATCATAACTAAATCCATTCAATCCTAAATCAAGATGAAAAAGTAGGAAAGGCCGATGGGAGGATTCACGTAGGGAGTTTAACTCGTGTCTAGATACAAGGCTCGTTAAATAAAGGAAAATGCGCTTTTTGGAGGAAACCCAATCATTTTTTTTCCTGCATTTTAGGAGTGTCATGTGTGTTTTAATTCTATATCATTTGTTTTAATATGTTTGAATTATATGATCATGCTTTGTTTTGTCTTTAACTTTGTCTTAGTTACAATCAAAGGTATTTTGCATCAAATAAGTGTATGGGAGAATATCCGATTTATAAGAACCATTTCAAACATATTAAATAAAATTTTTAGATTAATTTGCGTCTTATATGTCTTTTGTGTTTTTTAGAGTCATATGATTGTGTTAAATTGTTTTTGTGGTTTATGTAGTATTTTTCAAGAATTAACTTAATAGGTTTTGTGTGCTTTTGGATTTTTCAAGAAACGTAAAAAAAAAATTGTTTACAGACGCTGGAGACGACGTCAGGGTTTTTCTTGAAGGCGTCGCCATCCCAGCTACAGTAAACTTCGTATTTTTTTATTTTTGAAAATTAATTTTGTATAATTTCCAGAATTTGTAATTTTCCTAAAACTTGCAGAAAACCACGATTTCATCTACCTCATTATTGCTTTTGTGTATACAAAACACACCTTAATCTATTAGGTATATTATTTTCCCGCCGATTTTTATGTAGGTATAGTTGTTTCTTATGTCTTTGATTTGAGGTTTTTTTTAAGATGAAGAGTTGAGTTCGTAGAAGTTTCATTTGGATGTTTCTTGTGGGCGTTTGCGCCGGGTATCATTTGTTTATTCTACATTTATTGTGCAACTCCAAGGGAGTCACTAAGTTTCTTTTGCCTTTTCTTTTCCCTTTATCCATTTATTTGGGTACTTTTAAGAATATTAGGGACAATGTTCAAAATAAGTGTAGGGGAAATAAGCCTTAGAAACTATTCTTCAATTGCAATTTGCTTTGTTCATAAAATGATGTCTAATATACTGAAACGTAGCGTACACGGTAATTTTAACCAAAATTTAAATTTTTTATGGCACATACCGATAAAAACTGTTTATTTTGTGCATCTTTGGATAATAGAAATTTTTAACTAGCAACATTAACGCTACCACTCAAAAAAATTCCTCCCCAAATGTGAGATGCGAAGGGGCTATCCGCAGCAAGAGACCCTTTTCCAATTTCGCCCCGCCAACACTTCCCAACAATTAGTGCAGGTCACCCGGGCTCCCCACTGGCTCCATAGTGTCCTCAACCTTCCTAAGTTTCACCGCTCGTTCATATACATTTGTCCAGACCTCAAGTCTTTCTTTTCTACGCATGTCCCGCTACCCACGTAGGGGACCTGTCCTCCTTTAATCTCGTCCCACCTCCCAACACGCAGCGGACTTCCAACCCTCCGCGCACTCCCACCCCCCCATTCCTCATTCCACCACCTTCCCCTTTCCCCCCAACTCCCCAGTCCCCTCTAGTTTCTTTTTCACTCTACCTCCGTACTTCAATATTTCTTCGTTTCCCTCGCACCCCAACCCTGCACCCCTCCCTCCCCCTCCCTTTGCCACCCTTGCACCCACCCTCCTTTCCCTACACTTGTATATCGTGCCCCCTCATCCCCTAGCTTCTCTTACCCCTAGTTCCCCTACCATTCGTCCCTTTGTCCCATCTCTCCTATCTCCATCTGTCCGTCATTGCGTTGCATGATCATCTCCCCTCACCACCGGTCTGGATTTCCCTAGCCTGCCCCTCAGACACCCCTTAAGTTTCACTTTTTTCCCAAATAGCATCCCCTTCCCCCCCCTACACCGCACTCCTTCCATCCCCCTAGATCTTTAGGAATTCAGATATCCATCTTTGATACCTAAGATAGTTTTACCTTTAGCTTGCTCGAGTTATGGAATGAGCAGTCATGTATGTTGCGTTCATGGATTTGATCGTGCATATGTGGTTTTGTCGCTTTTTCTAGAGAATTGGTATCGGTTAAAACTATATGGGGGGGGGGGGGAAAGGGAGTCTGTACCTGCGGTATAGTATATTAAATTTGAAATCTTGCTTTTGTGAAGCATCCCGAGACTGCTTAGTGAGACCGCATTCGTGTGATTAAGATTTGCTAAATGATAAGAGGCACTAGGATAAACCCTGTTGTAAACATGTATTTGTTATTATGGTCTCCTTGATCATATAACTATCCCCACACCCTTGCTTCGCACTCATTTTTAGTGCAAGATACCCCTAGTACACCCCTTCGAGCCTATCCTTTTCACGGTTTTTGTAATTTTCTAGTAGATTAAATATTATTAATGAAGAGCATTGTTTACACCCTTACCAAATTGTTACACCCAAATCGCTTTAACCTTCCTTTTATGTACTCGTTTTTAGTACATTATTGTAAAACCTAGTTAAATAATTGCTTGAGTACGTGGTTGCTAAGTCAAGTCTTTTGTTAGTGTACACAGTTTTAGAACAATTGAGATTCATGGTAGTTTTTTTTATAGAGAAATGGGGAAGAAGTCAAATTATTACCTCCA
Source organism: Tanacetum coccineum (assembly GCA_026074375.1). Classification (NCBI taxonomy): domain Eukaryota; kingdom Viridiplantae; phylum Streptophyta; class Magnoliopsida; order Asterales; family Asteraceae; genus Tanacetum; species Tanacetum coccineum. The sequence continues at coordinate 40,591 of BQNB010028401.1, read as the reverse complement.
TACGTGCTTAATACGCTCCATGTTTGATCCTTTCAATTCGGGTCATTAGATTAGTCTATATATATGAGTTCTAAAACTCAAGTGTAGGGGTACGTTTATAAATCTCAAGTCATGTATTATTATGTTTTAGCAGATGGCAGGACAAAAGTGTACGAAAAATAAAAAAGTGAAAAGAAAAAAGAAAGAAAAAAGTAGGAAAATTTTTATAAAAAATAGTGAAAAAAATATACAGGCTGCCATTTTGCTTATGTTTATGTTTATGTTTATGTTTATGTTTATGTTTATGTTTATGTTTATGTCAGAAAGTGTCAGAAAAGAAAAAGAAAGAGCTTGATGTAGAGTTTTGTATATCTTAGTCCTAGAGTGGTCAAGTCTTGGCTTAGCAACGCCTTCACATGTAGTCTTGTATATTAATTAACTCACCACCACCCTAAATCCATCAAAATATATCACATCTGTTTCCATTTTCGTTTAACTTACACCTGAACATCACAACCCATTAAAAACCTCTTTGATTGTAATTTCTATGTGCTTACGCCACAACGGTGGAGGTTTGATCCTTTATCAAGCTTATGGTAATTTATATGCTATGAAAGGTAATGAGTGTTTATTTTCTGTTTCCCATATTGTTATATATCATTATACACCCGAGAGAAAGAGAGAATCCAAACACTTACTGTGAGGCGCTAGTATATAATTTTTGTGCTTTTAATTACTAGGTCTAATTGGTTGTGTCATATGTTGGATCCCTTACTAAATAGATCTTGAACCTTTAGCTTGCAAAGGGTTTGTTACTTTAGATAAATCCAAAGCAACAATAATGAAACACTGATTGAACACTATTAATTATGCCGAAACTAATCAACAATGCTAAGAAGAACAATATTAAGTAAACACAAGAGATCTTCTATCAAACTCACACTTTATATTATAACTTGAATCGTACTAGGTTACAAGCTATGATTGCAGTTGATCTCTATGGTTCTTTATCTATTAAACTATGCCCTAGGTTTCTCTTTTTATACACCAAGGAAATCCTATGGGCTTACAAAACGCTCTACCTAGTGTGGAGATAATGCATATCTATTCCTAATTTAACTCATGCATATCTCCTAACAGCCACTAACTATTATATGCTAGCTGACTATCTTATCTAAAACAACTAACTATACTAGACAGTACTAACATTGTACTGACATAATTAAAGTCTTAGTTATTTTCTTCAATCTTTTTTTGCAACTCTAATCTTCACTAGCAACACCATTGTTAAACCAGCTAGCGTATAGTTGTAGTCTTTTAAAACCCAACAATCCTCCCCTAAACATGAGTTCTACTTGTCAACCTTTATGTTTCATCATCTTGAGCTTCTTCGAAACACCAGGAGGATTTGATCCAAACACTTTACAACTTTTTAAAACTTCAAACTTTGATTAGCTTCCAGTCTTTTTAGCAACTCAGCAAAATAACAACTATGTTGGCTTATGTAGTTTTTGGAAAACTGCCGCCATAAATGGATTTGATATTTCTTTACCAGTAGCCGTTTGCTCTGGAATAGCCAATGCTTCATTGTTATAACATGGTGCACTGATAACCAAATAGTTTTTAGTAAACTACCAACTATTAACGGATTTGAGATGTCTTTACGAAGAGCCGTTTGCTTTGGACTAGCCAACTCTTTACTGTGAAGCATGGTGAGTTAAGAATCATATAGTTTTTAGCAAACTATCAGCTGTAAATGGATTTGAGAAGTCTTTACCAAAATTCGTTTGCTTTTGGACTAGCCAGTTCTTGATGTCTGTTAGACATGGTAAACTGATAACCATTTGTTGTGTGGTCAGAAAACCAACACTCAAAGACCCTTCTCACTCCCATCTTGGCCCCAAAACTCATCAATCTGTTTTTGAATAAATCTGAGCAGATCAAAAACAGCTTCACCTTCAGATTCAGCAGTCAATCTCAACTCCATCATCCTCTCAAGAGTTTCCCTTATAAGTGGATACCTTATTTCTGTAAGCATGTGAATTTCAGTACCATCTTCTATAGCCAAGATATGAACTCCACAGTTTTCATAGAAAGTCCAACTCTTAATAATCCATTTTTCTTGATTCTTCCAAATATCATCATTTGCAGTTTCTTCAAACCTAATCCTTAAGTCTCCCCAAAGAACTAAATTAATTCCTTCAGGAGTTGTTGTTGAAAATCTCTGCATCACTAAACTATGTAGCTCAATGAAGTCTAATCTATCAAATCTTGAAACCATTTCAGTGAAAGTCTTGATATATCTAGAACTTCTATTATCTCTAAACACTCGCAGATTCCTAGTTAACAATTGGATACCTCGTGCCCAGAACTTCATAATCAATCTCTTCTTCTTCATCAGGAACTATCTTTAGAGAAGCTCTTAGTTGTTCCTCTTCTTCAAGATCAGAATCAGTCTTTTGCCTTTTAGACTTCTTTGTAGCTTTCAATCATCAGTCTCCTACTGATCTTTTTCCTGATGTTATTTTCATAGTCACTTCCTGCTTAACTTCAAACCTTAGCTTTTTAGATTCTTCAGGAACCCTCTTCCTCATCCCATGACCAAGCTGCTTTCTTGTCATCTTATCAATTCATTTTTTCATCTCTCTCAGACCAATAGGACCACAAAATCTGCATCTTCTTTCTTGTTCCTTGGTGTATAGCTGCCGAATTCCTTCAAAATGTCTTTTTGTTCAACTGATTATGTCTATATTTACCTGTATGTTTAAGATAGGTCATCATTAGACTCCTCAGTTGTGTTCTTGTTGGAGGTTTGTTTCTAATAGCAGCAACTCTTTCTTCAGCAAGTAACTTCTTCCTCCTTTCAAAAAATTCTGCTAATAGCTTTGACCTTTCTTCTATTGTGTACATCTCTCTCTCTTCCATTTGTAGTCTAGCAGCTAACTCTTCACTAGCATCCATCTTAGCTTGAACTTCATCATATAAACTTGAAATGTAGTCCACAGATGCTTGATCCTGTCTCTGTCTTTCCTCTCTTTCCTTTTCCATCTCTGCTAGCTCCTTTTCATGTATCAGTCTTGCTATTTCAGCATCTTTAGCAATCTGAGCTGCATCCAGATCACTTCTCTTAACTTTCTTTACTGGTGACTCCTTCAAGACTCCTTTACCTTTGTCTTTAGGATCTATTATTAGAAGTGGCTTCAATGTGAGAATAGATCTTGTGGTCTTGAAGAATCTTCAACATCTTTATTGACCACTCCTTTTTCCTTAGCTTTTTTCTTCTTTATCTTAATCAATGTTTGAGCAATGGTGATATCCTTTCATAATCAAATTTTTACTTGTTGTTGTAGAGAGTTCTAGGCTCAGACAAACACTATCTTCTTGCCTCTGCACATCCAATATATGTGACTCCCCTATTTTCTTTAGCAGTACTAACTGGCTGGTCTAGCAGTCTAACTAGTTCTACAGCATTTCCTTCTTTTATCACAATCTGCTATTGTCTTCAAAACTTCTATTATTCATTAGTCACTTAACCTCCTCAGTATTCACCACTTTGCCTCCACATCATCAATAGCTTCCTTAGTTTCCATGTTACTTCATACCTTGATCTACATCTTGATCATCAAAGACAGTACTGTCATCCAAAGTTGATTCAGGTTTAGACTTTTTCCTCCCCTATTTAGAGACAGACTCCTTCTTTCCAAATCTCTTCTTCATGATAATCTTTTCACACTCTTTAACCATGCCCTGTGGTGTGAGATGCTTGGCTTGCACTTCGTTTCCAACTTCTTGATTCTAGATTTCAATTCACTGATCTCTGCAGCTTGTGCATCCTTAATAGATTCCAAGGCAAGAACCCTGTTGGACAAGTTCGTACATAAAACAGATAATTCATGTAGGTTCAGGGCACCCTTAGCTCTGTCAGATGTGTGACCACCTAAAAGAGGACTATCATGAGGAGTCTGAACCTGATCCCCTTCATTCCCATTAGTTCCCTCTAAAGAGTCTCTAGAGTCTTGAGTAGTGGCATGGCTAGATGATGTTTCAGGAGCTTGGTCTCCTGTACTAGGTTGAGTAGGAGAGGGTGTGGGTTGAGGTTCAATGGGTTCTCCTGAACCTTCACCCTCTGCTGCATGTGTCAACATGTTGGGAAACAGAGGTGTTATTTTTCCTAAAAATTTTAGTCTTTTTTAGATATTTGTGAAAAAACTTTAGATTGTGAAGCTTGAGTAGGTTAAAACATCATTAAAAGGCTCACCAAGCTCAATTTGATTATTTAGAAACACCATTAAAAACCTTGGATACATGAGAAATTTCTTTTTAGTATTATCCAAGTTCCTCAACATACCATCAAAAATAAGTTTAGAAAAGTTAAACTTTTGATTAGTGGTCAGACATATAACAGCTGAAGCAATATTTATGGAAAACTCATTCCAGCTGGTAGATTTTGAGCTTAAACAATGTAAAATGTTATGTATCAAAAACTTCCATTAAGGAGAAAAGAGAGCTTTTTGAAAAGTTAGTTTATTAAAATCACCCTCGTAACCCATCAATGCAAGGTTTTGAAAAATAGCTTCATTTGTTAGGCAAGCAGTACCATCAGCATCATTAAAAAGAAGAGAACTTCTTTTTGATGCCTCTGTTACTACTACTGCCTTGCTATCAACAGTAGCATTAATCTGCTTTACATCATTGACTGTTTGGGAACTGGCAGTGTTCCAAAACTGTTCAATGTAGGAACTATAGATAGGTGGACTTACAGTGAGAGCATGATGTATCAAACTTGAAGCAAGAAAGTCTACTATCTCATGAAAATCGGAGTTTCCCTCTGTCTTCTCTAAGCACGCGACCATATTATGTTGATCGACAAACTCTAAATTCGCCATAGAAACTTGTAATAGATGGATTAAGATGTGGGATATGATCGATTGGGAGAGTATGAGTGATTGGTAAACGGAATTGAGATTTTATAGAGATTTGCTTTAGGGTTTGATAAGATCGACTGAATAAACTTGAATCCTTATCTGAGAAAAAGAGTATTATAAAAGGAAGGATCAAGAATTTTCAATCTATAGACCCCTATAAGCAACGTGTTGGCGTAAATATCTCAACGGTTATATTTAATTAAGGAAAATATGTTATGCTCTCTAACAGTAGTAACGGTAACAAGCAGCACAAACTTTTGCCTAGCAGCACCAAATTTGCCTGGCAGCATCAAATTTGCCTGGCAGCACCAAATTTGCCTGGCAGCATCAAATTTGCCTGGCAGCACCAAATTTGCCTGATAGCACCAAATTTTCCTGGCAGCACCAAATTTGTTAGCTACCATTTATAGCCTCCAATACCAATCCAAGCAGCATCTTATTACCCAATCCAAACATCATTTCCATCATGTACTTTTGAGCAGCACAAACTAAGCCTAACAGTATTAACTTTTGTACCAGCAGTACAAAGTTTCTACAGCAGTACTAACTAAGCTCTGGATCACAAGTAACCTTTAATCCTTAATCCAAAGAGCATGACATATCTTTTAACATCCATCTGCCAACTAGAATGCATTTACAAACTGTACAACAAATTAATCTGCTGACTTGCCTCCCCTGAACTAATGCAACTATCAGATGTTCATTACAATGTTAAACCACCAAAAAAATAAAATCTCTGTGACATCAAATCCTTTGGTGAGAAGGTCTTCTCCATGTAGCATCAGTGTGAATCTTGGAGACATTATCAATTTTTCTCTTTGGGAGCCCTTTATGAAGTGGATGTTGAATCTCAATGTGCTTGCGTCCTCGAGTGATAGACAGGAACTTAATGATATACATATGGTACTCTCATTAATTCAATATGGATATTAGTGTTCATGAATTAAAGCCATAATCCATCAGCTGATATCTGTATCATAGTACTTGCCCACAACAGTTAGCGCCTGCAACATATTCTGCCTTTTAGTAGTAGAATTTGCACCACAAGCGTCTACTTCTTGCATTGACAAGATTTCTAGTCTTCTACCAAGAAATTGACAACCACTTATTGTTGATTTCCTGTCAAGGTTGGCGCCTCCACAATCACTGTATGAGAAAGCTTCTAGTTCAAAAGGAGAATCCTGTAGGATACATAACCTAGTTTTGGTTGATGTTTGAGGTAACATATAAATCCTTGTTACATGCTTTTAAGTGTGAAGTTTTGGAGTAACTTAAAACTAGCAAAAGGCACATATATCAATACATGATGTCTGGCCTTGTTAGAGTCAAAACATCAAGGAACCAATCATAGACCTGCAAATATGCACATCCACATCTACACCATCTTCATCTTTGACCAGGGGCTTATTGACGCAATAGGGAGTTAGTCGCTGTTTTGGTGGGAACAAAAATCAAACTTCTTATGGATGTCAGCTACATACTTATCTTGACTAATAAAGATTCCATCAGGTTGTTGTTTCACTTGTAATCCTAAAAAGAATGTGAGCTCACCTATGGAGCTCATCTGGAATCTTTTGTGCATACAATCTTTCAATCTCATTACACCATTTTTTTGTAAAAAAAGGGGGAACTGGTGTTTAGAAGCCAAAAATGATGTCATCCACATACACTTGGACTAACATAATGCCACTCTTGTTCTTCTTGATAAACAATGTTTTGTCTATTATACCTCTCCTAAAACCATTTTCCAGCAGGAAGGAAGAAAGTGTCTCATACCAAGCTCTAGGAGCTTGATGTAGACCATAAAGAGCTTTGATCACCTTATAAACTTTGTTTAGATGAGCATGGTTAACAAATCCTGGAGGTTGATGAACATATACCTCCTCTTCAATAGTGCCATAAAGAAATGCACTCTTAACATCCATTTGGTAGACAGGAAATCCCATGAATGATGCAAAAGCTAAAAGTCAAACCTGATTGCTCTCAATCCCCCCCCCCCCCTGACATCAGGTGCAAAAAAAAATTCATCATAGTCTATATCTTTCCTCTATCTAAACCCTTTGTGCTAACAAGCCTGTTTTGTTTTTCTATAACAATACTTCTATCATCCCTCTTATTCCTCCCACTTTGTGCCAATTGCCTTTTTCCCAAATGGCAAATCAACAAGTATCCAAACCTTCTGTAGTTGAAATTGGAGCAATTCCTCTTGCATTGCTTCAACCCAGCTTTCATCCTCTAAGGCTTGTGATATCGTCTTGGGTTCTTCTTGGGAGAGAAAACATGCTAATAGACAGTTCTGATGGTCTTTATGATTTGTTCTATTTGAGTATGATTTAATGCCGAGCCTGTCTCACGGGCTGTTCAGCAGAAGTATCCTCCAATTGAGTGTATGTCAACTCACGAAAATGTATCCATTGTAGCTTACCAATGCTTGTTGTACTGAAGAAACCTTTTTGGATCTTTCTCTTGTATTTGAACTGTCCGATTTAGGTATATACTAGAATTGAACCTTTAGGGTGATCTTATGATACTTGAAGTGTGGGATAGGTACTGTCATCATGGTGTTATCCATATGTTAAAATCAGCTCTGCATCCCACATCTTCATAATCATTGGCTCCACTAAATATGCCATGCATTTGGAAATACATTAGGAATAATCTTCTAAGTTTGTCATATTAGGATCAATGAGTAATTCTTCATTTTCGGGGAGGAGTAGGGTGAGTAGATGCATCAATAGGTATTTATCCTCCAAGGTAGACAAATAATGATCCACCAGTATTTGCACCAGTGGGAGTACTAGCAACACTAGCATATGGTGTGTTAGCAGTACTAACATCTTCTACTGAAATCCACCAAGGAGAATTTTCAAAAGGTTTTTCTTGTGCAGCTTGAACAACATCTTCTACTGAAATCCTTGGCCTATGAGGGTGTAGTGGAAGCAATATATATTCTTGAGTAGGTTCCTTATCTTTTTCTGATGAACCTACAACATAATGTTCTCGTGTACCTGCATCCACATTATCCTGATTTTCTACACTAACAGGAATATAGTTCATTTATTTCGTTAGAAATTTAAGATCAAAACATCCAATCAGGACCACCTTCCTGACACATTTGGTCTGATCTTCATAGAAATCTATGTGTGTTCTCTTTACTCTTTGGTTCTTTTGTGTTTATTCTATAATGCCCTTACTAGTAGTTTAGAGATCCCAAATAATTTCCTTCATTTGATTTCCCATCAAATTTGCCCAAGGGATCTAAGGTGTTCAAAATGGTCAAAGGGCACCCAAACGGTCTCATAAAACTAATACTAGGTGGTTTACCTATTAATAGTTCATAAGGTGTCTTATTTTAAGGTTTGGTCACTAATACTGTCGGTAACCAATAAATCACTTCACTTCATGTTAAGAACAAGAAATTAAGATTAGGAGATAAGAAGAATTTTAGAGAGAGAGAATGAGAGAAAAACTAGAGAGAGTATCTATGTTAATGGAGGTTTTACTTAACAAAAGAAAAACTGTTACAAAATGTATGTGAACCAACCAACTACTTCCTTGGTAAGGTGTATATGTATCCAACTAAAAGGCTTTCATGCCTTTAGTTATTCTACGGGCCGGGCTTGGGTTTACTTGGGCTTTCGCCCGATACACGTGACCGGTTATATTACATTAAATGAGCCCGTTTACCCGTTCTAGCCTTTTACAACGTTACATATTAAAATGACCGAGACTTAATAATCTAAATGAACGAACCTCCTTGTTCGACTCATTATTTGAGGCTAACAATCTCCCCCGAAGTGAGTTCATTGTGACACTCCTTCGTGAGATCAATGAGATTGCTTTTTTGGTCTCGATAAAGCTCTTGGATCTTTTGTATCTGTCTACAATGTAGGCTTGTTTCCTTCATGCTTTGTGATTTTTGATCTTTAGCCTTTGTCATTGTCTCTTTCGACTTTGCCTTTTTCGTCGAGATCTTTTAAATATTTATCCTTCTGTCTTGGGATATTCTTGCCACCTTGCGATCTTGTGTCTTGACCAACATGCTCATACTTTGCATCATTTTTAAAGTTTGCTAACAATCTCCCTTGATATCTTGAAGGAAGATATTGTATATCAAAGTTTATGCGAAGTCGTGGTTTATTTCTTGAGCTTTCTTGTTTCATGATTCTTGAATGCTATATAGTATGTACTTTGTAGTTTTGGCATGAGCATGTGGTAATGAATCCATTCAACTGGAATAAGTGCATCACCATCTTTCATCTTTAGTATCCTGAAATAAAATAGTTAGCAATAAAGCGTGTGGACGAATATGGCTTTGTCATTTGTCCGAATTTGGTTAGATTAACCTCCGGTTCCGTAGGACCGTTTACAGTATAAATATTGTACTATGATCTGTAGATTCAAAGAATCTCCTGACAAGGTTTCAGCTCAAAGCGTAGGGTCTTCTAACACAGATGTATTCGATTTACCTGTGCTTGTTCTCATTACCGAACGTCTCAAAGCATGACAACAACTGGTAAGATGTTTAAGATGTGAATCAGATAGTTTCTATATTTCTGATTAAGACTGTCAATTTCATTTCCTGAAACAAGTTTGATTCACATTGAATCGCACCATCGTTTCTTTCTAGTTGACACAAGTTTGATTCATATAGAATCTCGCAAGTCACCTACCAAGAGCTTGTTTGATGCTGGCTCAAGCAGGATTTCCATCTTCATTGTGAGTACATAAGTATCACTCGGATGTTCTGGCACAATCACAAGGATAATGCGTAGATCTTGTTAACATCTTGTGTGAAAATTATTGGGTTTCAACAAGTGTTTAGTAAATGGAATGTGTCCTAATGAGATTTATTTATGGATCTCTTGGCTCTAGACTCGATTAGTGCGTTTTGGTTTTAGTAATCGGAGGCTGGAGCAGACTGTCACCTATTCAATATCAACTAACTCGGAGTGAGAAAGTCAATAGAAGTCGTGTGTATCTCCGTGACAAATGAGACAAGTTTCTTTTGAGAGAAACCCGAATGGCTGGGAAGGGTTGTGCATTGCATCACTGGGTCCATGATGTCGTCTTCAATGTCAGCAATCAACATTGTGATTCTGACAGCATATGTATTAACCCGGTTTCTGCCTAAGTTGTGTGGAGGGCTACTTTCTTTAGACCCTTTATCCATACATTTCTTTTTAATTCTTCAACCCCTTCAATGCTTACCAAGACGTCATTACTAACACCTTGTTGTGATTGTTCCAGTGTTAGCTCAATCTTAGTCGGCATTCTTCCCTTATACACATTCATCTCCAATCATACCTAAGGATTGCTATTTCTAACTATGGAGTGTCCTTGGGTAGATCCCTCCAGTTCTGGTTGGATCATATGACAAATACCTAACCTTACCACCTTATGACTTCAGAATCGTCGTGAAATAAGATGTTGTAAGGTATGAGATCGTAACCATAAAACTTTTTTCGAAGAGTATCAAGCACTTTGAGTCGATAAGGATCCTTTATTATTTCAGATCACATTTTACAATACATTTCTCCCCTTATTTTATATACTAAAGTCATTTGTTTTGAAACTACTCTGTGATTTAAATTTATCTTGAATTACCATGGGGAAAAACATTTACTTAGCAAGTATTTATTGGAAATAAACTTGCTCCCCCTCGATTTTACATATGTTTGACACCATAAACATGATACCAGTTTGTAAAATGAATAATTAAAAAATTAAGGGTTTAGCATTGTTGGTGCACACAATTTTGAAAGATTATTAATTGTCATCGAAGAATTCTTGAAAAATTGTGCTCAACCACCTAATTATCTTATAACAATCAATCTATTTAATAGTCATTATTATTCCATAGATGTTATTGAGATTTGAGTTTATAGTTTTTGAATACCGAAAAGGAATATAAGAAATAGTATCCAAAATCATTAATACATTGTTTTTCGAAAAACTTCTCCTTAAACATGACTCATTAAAAAGGGACACAAAATGAGAATAATTGTCTTTGAAAAAACAATATGAGGGAAGGAGTGTTAAACACACTATTTTTGAAAGATTTTGGAAACGTCATGAGACAATTCTTAAAAAATTTATGTTCAACTTTTTGAAAAAAAACCAAGATGTTTGAAGAATTCTCTTGTAAACTAAGGATAGTGCACTTATGCGTACACTCTCCTTTGTCGTTCGGGACCGGAGTTGCAATATGTGAGTGATTTACAAGTCATTTAAGAAAATTTAGAAATGCCATGTTTTGAAAAAATTTTGTAACTCATGTTCGAACTTCATTTACACGCCCCGTGTCGATGGTTATCACATTTCTAGGTACGTAAATGTTATGATTCCAGAGACATGTCGAGTAAGAATTTTTTTTGAAACAATTTTCTGATTTTTTGATTTTGTATTTTCTTTTTAAAATTTTAATATTTTTGTTATTTTTATTTTTGAACATTTTATATATTTTTGTATTTTTGTATTTTTTTCAAAATATTATACATGGTGATTTGTTTTGATGGAAGTATCAAGCAGATTCTTTTGTCAGAACCTCCAGTTCTGCTGGAGTCAAACATCTCATACCAATTCGCCTGACAAGATACTGAAACCTATCTTCGGATAGGGCTTTAGTAAACATATCAGCCAATTGGTATTCAGTTCTGACAAAGTACAATTCAATTATACCATTTTCAACCTGTTCCTTGATGAAATGATACCGAGTATGGATGTGCTTGGTACGAGAGTGCTGCACGGGGTTGCATGAGATTGCTATGGCTGACTGAGAGTCGCAATACAATGGTATTTTGTTGTAGTTGAAGCCATAATCTTGAAGCTGTGTCCTCATCCACATGACTTGAGCACAACTTGCAGATAACGCCACGTATTCAGCCTCTGCGGATGACATTGCAGTACAGTCTTGCTTCTTTGACATCCAGCTGACTAACTTATCACCTAGGAACTGTATTCCTCTAGAAGTGCTTTTGCGAGTATCAACGCAACCGACATGATCGGCATCTGAAAAAGCTGTTAGTCAAAGCCAGACCATTCGGATACCATAGAGTCCTTGTTAATGGTACCTCTTAAGTATCAAAAGATCCTTTTAACCTCTTTGAGGTGTTTTTCAGTCGGTCTTGCTTGATATCTTGCACAATAACATACAGCTTGCACTATGTCTGGTCTACTAGATGTCAGATACATGAGTGACCCGATTTTGCTACGGTAGTCAGTTTGGTTTCGGTTTGTTCACCACGCAGTCTGCATCTAATTAGGTTTCTAAGCATTGGTGTACAATGCTTTTCATTTTTCCATACACTGTTTTTTTAGAATCTCCTAATAGTATATTTGCCTGATTGATAAAAATACCGCGTGGGGATTGGTGGATCTGAAGTCCTAAAAAGAATTTCATTTCCCCTTTTAAGGGACATCTCAAATCTACTGTGCATTAAATTTTTCAAAACGTTTTTGAAAATTTAGGGTCTGTGGAACAAAAAATAATGTCTCCAACGTAAATTTTCACAGTAGAATGTCCTCCCCGTATTTTATCGTGAATTGGGTCGTGAGGTCTATGAAACCTTTAGTAAAACTTTGGAAATCCTAGGAATTTGAGAGTTCATCATACTAGGCTCTCGGAGCTTGTTTTAATCCATATAGAGCTTTCCGTAGACGGTAAACCTTTTTTGGATGATCAGGATCAACGAATCCATCTAGTTGTGCAACATAAACCTCCTCCTTCAATGGACCATTAAGAAATGCCGTTTCACGTCTCATCTTGATAACTCGGAAAAGGAAAAGACTTGTATTGCTGCATATGCGACAAAAATCCTTACAGCCTCCAAACGAGCAACTAGAGCAAATGATTCTTCGAAATCAATACCCTCTTCCTGAGCATAACCCTTTGCTACAAGTCGTGCTTTGTTGTGAATTACAGTTTGGTCTTCATCCTTTTTGTTTTTCCATAACCACTTTAGCTTGATTACATTCTTGCCAAAAGGTTTGTCAACGAGTTCCCAGACTTGTAGTCTGTCAAACTGATGAAGTTCTTCCTGCATTGCTTCTATCCATGCAGAATCAGCCATTGCCTCCTTAATGTTTTTCGGTTCAGCAGTGCTCACGGTGAGTGCGAACATACACATTTCAGGATCGGTTGCAAGTTGTCGTCTTGTTTGCACTGGCTTGGATGGATTGCCATGAACTTGAGTTAACGGGTGATCTTTTGTCCATCGGTATTTGGAATCTCTTATGGTTGATTAAGGTCCTTTATGGACATTTTGAATTACCTATTATTGAGTGAGAAGACTCAACTATTTTCTATGTACGGGTACAGATAAGCAATTGGAAATTCTGATTGATTATCGTTTGTTTTCCTCAGCATGAACATCTGTTAGGACGTTGATCGAGATTCTATTGTTGGGTGATTATTTCATTGAAGGTTGTGGTTTGTGGAGCAGGATTTATCGGTCGGAGAAGAATACATTGTTGACACATAGAGAAAGTACCATCTATTGTAATATTCATCGTTCAAAGGCCGAAAAGAAGTTCCAACTCCTGTTGTGATGTGATAACTGTTGTATTTGCGAAGGACTGAAAACATTTTGTAGTCTGTACGGCGTCAGGTTGTTGTAATAAATCTGAAGCCTTTTGTCATTGATGGAACGAGGCCTGAAGTGTTATTTTATTACAATAGGGATACGTCTTAGACATCTCTTTGATCTATCAAATTGAGAATGGATAGATACAAACTAAGCAAACTTGTTCTCTTGTTGTAGACATGATATCACCGATGATGTGTGGAGTATCCTACCAAAATGCACGGATCCCCTTTTTCTTTCATCTTATCCAAGTTCTCACCATCTCTGGTTAGGTAACAAGTGCAACCAAAGATGTGAAGGTGTTTGATTGAGGGTTTTCTGTCATTAATGATGTGATATGCCGTTTTCTCATGAGTTGGGATACCCCAGGCACAAATTGGGTATCCTCGTAAAGATTTCGTGATACCCCAGGCACAAATTGGGTCGAAATACTTTATACAGAAAGTGAACCAACACGATTCAAGCAAGATATCCAAGATTATCATCACACACCCTATACCAGTGTCTAACATTTTTGTGCCTCAAGACGTAGTAGCCAGCCCAAATGGTTCGGGAAAACGTCACACGACGGCACGAGACATTACACCGCGTCTCGCGTTTTCGCGTAAAATAATAATTTTTTTTAAATCTTATCATTTTATAACGGTTATATCCCATTTCTAGCCCTTTTTCTTGTTTTTTTTAATTTTTAACCTTATAAATACCATATAAACTTCTAATTTTTATACAACACATCCATCTTCACCTCCATATTTTTATAAAAAAAAAAAAATCTATTCTTAATTTTATACATAAATTCTTTACATTGAATCCCAACCAATGATAAACAACTACTTCAATGACCTACAAAATCAAATACCGATTTGCCTATTACCTAATTCTTCGTCTTGTCTAATCAAATACTCTTTATCCTCATGTTCAAACTCTCATCCCTCAAATACAAATTCATATTTCCATCGCTCGCCAACTTACAAATCCAAACCTATTTGTAACACCCCCATAATATGGCAGCGAAAAAAGGTAACCGGAGGCGTACTCATAAAACGCCTGAAGCACAAAGATTATAGGAACGACTTATACATGAGTCATTTAAAAAGTACTCTCGTTGATATATTAAACATTAAATAAGTTTTAAAAAAGCTGTCCTAAAGTTTTCATTAAAAGAAAACATAGTTTTGTTACAACGAGTATAGATTAAATGTAAGTGAAATCCCATGAGATGAAGCAAAGATGATGCGGACTCTCTAATACACTCTCAATGACTCCTTCACGGGTTAAGACCTGGAAATATTGCTTAAAAATGTCAACATAAAGTTGGTGAGATCATAGGTTTAAGTAAATGATAAGTATGAACCACAAGATTTAAAGTGTATGACTATTGTAACACATACAATACCACAAAAAGTAATTACGATTGCGCTAAGCTCATGACACCGAAGCTACAACAATAGTTATGTATGCAAATCATATACAAGTAAATTGCACCGATGAATGAGTAGGTGTCCAACCCAAGACACCTAAAGTTTCGACATGGTATACGTCCGTTTGATCGACCTCCGATACAAGTAAGCTCTATACTTAGTTAACCTAAAAATTTTGTGCATCAAACTAAAACAAGTTGAAAATTTCGGGAAATAATTCAACAAGAAATGACAAGCAACAGATCCAACACGCGACCTAACTAATAGTGGGTTGATTGATGATGTGTCATTTTATACACTTTTCCACGGTCATTTAACCCCCTAAATCATGCAAATATGCTTAAAATACGTGCTTAATCGTTTGTTTTTGTGTTTTTAGCAATTGGGAAGCTTTTGGAGGAAATACACGTGACTTGGGATCATTTGAAGAAGAAACGGACAAGATTACAACTCTACACCAAAGTCGATGAAGAAAATGCGCACAGTAGCTGGAGACGATGCCATAATTATTGGTGACGACGTCAGGATTGTAAAGAGACGACGTCAGGATTGTAAAGAGACGGCGTCAGGATTTTAAAGAGACTGCATCAAAGAAATCAAGACGGTGTCATAACTTAACCGACATAGTGAAGCCCTAGAATATTCTGTGAAGCGACGCCGTCGCGGCCTATTTTCTATATATACAAACTCGATTTTAGGGTTTTAGGTGTGCAACTTTTGTGAGACGAACTATATCGTTAGGGTTCGAGTGTAGCAGCTTTTAGGCTCGTTTTTAGGGTATAAAACCCCTCTTGTACCAACCTTATACTTTTGTTTTAATCAAGTGAAGTCCATTATCTCTTAATATTTCAATATGTCTATGTGTTGTTTGAATAATCATTGTTCTTCGCTTTTATTTAACATGCTAGGCTAGATCCATTAGTATTTACTTATAATTGCATGAAACTTAGTTTGGTTTTTTAGAATCTTTTTTCCTTTGTTTTTTAATAATACTTTTGTCATGGATTTTGTGTGCGTTTTGCTTTAGAAAACTGGCTATATATTTTTACATTAGCATAGTCGTCTAGGGAAAATGCAAGTGTGTAGATAAGAATATCATCTTGGTAACATTCCTTCATACTACCATACCTATATATGATTGATCACCTCTTAAATATAATAATGCATGTAATGTACTCTTAGGGGCCTTGTAATAATCTTCATACTACCTTACTTATGCGTTGCCTTAATGGAATATTACATAGACGACGAGTTCGTGTAATTCGTTTATGGCTTAGGAAATATTTACACTGATCATCACAAGTGTGACAAAGCAATAGGATTAGGAGAAGCAAATTAAGGAGTAATGCATGATTAAGTAAATACGTTTGTTTACCCATCGAGTTTCCCCCAAAGTAGTTTAGATTTAATTAGTTTCTCTAAAAATTAGTTTAAATACCAGAACCCACCTTTAAAACCAAAATTTACTACTTCATAAAAAATATAAAAATACAAAAAATAATCTTCTTTCAACCTCTTAGACCTTAGTTACATTCTGTTCGTGCCTTCTCAACCTATTCCCTTAGAGAACGATAACAACCCCCGAGTCTTTCTTGTACTACACTACAACGGTTAGGTACTCTGCCTAGGGAGTTGTAAAACCTGGTGTGTTTAAAATGACCGCATCAAGTTTTTAGCGCCGCTGCTTGGGGAATAGTTAGGTTTCCAAATTTATTTAGCTTAGGTCTACTCACTTGATTCCTATCAAGTGAGATTTTATTTCTTGTCAATTAGGTAACTTGTTGTCTATCTATTCTTTGTGTTATTTGTTTCGTAAATCTTTTTCGTTGGCCTCTATGTAAAATGAAAATCCTATCTGTACTCTTGGAGATTACTCCAGACCTAGCCACGAGGGCTATCGAAACACCATTGAGCTCCCCATGGGAACAATCTGGCCACTGCGATACAGACTCATTCCGAGTTGGTGGGCAAAACGGATACTCTTTCCACGGACTTTGTTCCGAGGATCCAAACCAACATCTTAAGGATTTTCTAAAACTTATGGACTCACTTGATCTTGATGTTGAAAATAGGGAAAGGATGCGTTTGAGTTTATTTCAATTTTCCTTTCGCGATCAAGCCAGCAATTGGCTTAAACGTCTTGCAGCAGGATCCATCTCTACTTGGGAGGATCTTACTACCCGTTTCCTTGCTCAATTCGTTCCATCGGGAAGGACTGCTAAACTCCGGAATGAAATCTTGATGTTCCAACAATATCAGGGTGAATCTCTCTCTAAAGCATGGACTCGTTTAAAGGAATTACTCCAAAAACTCCCTCATCATGGTATCGATCTTTGGCTCCAAGTCCAAATCTTTTTATTGATCTATGTCAAATCCCTCCCACAAGGCGAACCTTTCAATCAGTCGGTCTGACTGGAAGCTATTGTGACCAAAAATGCTCGAGGATCAGGGCTCTATTAGAGGAATTGCCCATATTATGATAACAAAGTTTGATGACCACAAGAGACTTCGCTAAACCGGTCAAGGAAATCTCTTTGCCTCAAGATGTCCAGAGTACATCCGACCGTCGTCTCATCGAGCTCGAAAATCAAGTCCAATGCTTGATGGAAACTCATCTTGCTCCTAAATCACCTACTCAAGTGAAAAAATCACTTCTTCATGTGAGATTTGCAGTGGTCCCCACGACACTCAATATTGCATGGAAAATCACGAGCAAGTTTTTGTTAATTATTCCGTCATGGAAAAGTCACTCAAACCTTAGGTAGAGGCAACCTTAAAATTCTCAAAATAATTTTTCTAAAACACCTAATCATTTTTAGCCCACTGGTTCGTTCCCGAACCGCCCCTTCAACAACCATTAAAATTTCAATAATCAATCAAATCTCGAATGGTTGGTGTCTAACTTCATGACATCTCAAGATGCTAGATTGTCTAAGTTTGAAGCCGATTTCAAGTAACAACAAAGTGAGATGACCAATAAAATTGACACGTTCTTAAAGGCCATCAATGATCAAATGACGGGAGCACTCCCAAGTGATACGGTCAAGAACCCGAAACTGAATGTTAACTCCACCTCTTTGGTTTTGTCTGCTCGTTCTTACCCCGTAGAAGACCCCCCAATGCTCATCTCATATCCACAATGCTATTAAAATATGTTCCAAGTAAAAAAATAAATTTCAAAAGACCAACCTCAAATTAAAACATTAATGGTCAATGAAAATGGGACACCTCCGAGCAAGGGAATTGAAAACCCGTCAAAATTACTCTCTCCAAAATATCAATCTCAATCGTCTTTAGGAGAACAAAATAGGAACCCGTCTTCTCCTAAACGCGTTCATTTCATCAACACAATCACCATTTTAAATAAAGAAGATGAGCCTAGGAAACAAGGATCGTAAAACCTGACACTAAAGACAACGATCATGACACAATTGTCAAAATTGAAAAGAAAGTTAAGAAATCAGGAGAGGAAAAAGAGGACAACCCATAATACACCAACCCACCACCGTTACTTGATCCATCAATTTCATTTATCACTATAAAAAGTCTGTAAACTTAATTCGTTCCTTGAATCATTTAACTTAGTTCCCCCATCATCTAATACATAATTTGTTTGCACAAAAAAGATTAATGGAGACATAATGTTTGTTGATATAATTAAAAAGTATAATGATTCTTGTGAAGAGGAATTAGAAGAGGAGGAAAGTGCAGCAGCAGGAGAATCATGAGTGGAGTACTTCAACATATTTCCAACTAGGAGCGAATTAGCATATCATAAGTAATTAATGTGCGCCCTGATTCCTTCCTTGTTTTTAGAAACCCCATCATTGTAGGTGGATGTCCTTCCAATCTTAAAATACCATGCAACATAGGACACGTACATGTGGAGAAAGCCTACATAGATCTTAATTCCCCTATAAATGTCATGTCTCATATGCAATTCAATTGGTTTATGAGAAAACAACTTGAACCTAGGGAAGATCCTAATGGCATTAGAGGGGTAAGTAATTTTACAGGAAGAGTTAAAGGAATGCATATCTTCGTAGGGAACTTCAGTTATGTTTTAGATTTCATGATTGTTGAGGATATTAGTTCAATTATAGACCCTAGGTTATCGCAAGTAGTGCTAGGGGATCCCCTGTGTTGAAATATCCAACATGACTCATGATTTATCTTTAGGAGTAGTGAGGTTCACAAATGGGATCGATGAAATTGCTTATAAGATGCCCCATAAGATAGAGCAATTTAATTCACTATCGGATTTGGAAAAAGTGCATACGAAGTTGGTCTATTTTAGGAACGAGGAGGATAAGAGAAGAGGAGTAGACTACGTGATGAGTAAGATATTAGGGTTTTACAAAGGATGTTTGGAGCTTGGACCTGAATACTTGTCTCGACTTGAGGAGGAAGATGGAGTCACGTAAGGATGTGTGACTCCGAGTCTAGCTATAAGACTTGTTAAATAAAGAAAAGCGCTTTTTGGGAGGCAACCCAATCTTTTATTTTCCCGCATCTTAGGAGTGTCTTGTGTATCTTGTGTCATGTTTGTTAGTGTCATATGTTTGTACTAATAATTTTCGTGGTTTTTTTTCAGGAAATAACAAATAGAACTGCGTGCAGAAATTTTTTCCAAGAAAACGAATGTGAATTTTTCAATGTCTGGAGACGGCGTTAGGATTTTTCCTAACGGCGTCACGTCTCCAGAATTGAGAAAATTGAAATTTAATATTATTTTGAAAAATTAATTTTGTATAACTTCCAAAATTTGTAATTTTCCTAAAACTTGCAGAAAACCACGATTTCATTTAGCACATTCATCATATATTTACTGCTTTCATATAGTCGAAACCCTAATCATATTATTGTATATTATTATCCCGCCCATTTTATGCTAAGGGTATTGTTTCTTGTCTTTGATTTGCAGGTTATATTTGATGGGAAGAAGCTTTGGAGTTCTTAGGAGGTTCATATGGACGATTCTTGGATGACGATTTAACCAACTTATCATTTGTTTCTTTATTATTGAGCAAAACCAGGGGAGTACTAGTTTCTTTTACTCTTTTTCTTTCCATTTTATTCATTTATTCAGGTACTTTTAAGAACATTAGGGACAATGTTCAAAATAAGTGTAAGAAAAAATAAGCCTTAGAAATTATTCCTTCAATTGCATTTGCATTGTCTTTAAAATAATGTGTAATATACCAAAACATAGCGTAGAAGGTAATTTTGACCCAATTTAAATTTTTTATGGCACATACCAACGAAAAGTGAGTATTATGAATGCCTCATGGATAGGAATTATATTACTAGCACAAAAACCCTACTACTCAAAAAAGTTCAACCCCAAAAATGTGAGGTTCGCCCCTAGATCTTTAGGAATTCAGGTATCCATCTTTGATACCTAAGATAATTTTACCTTTAGCTTGCTCGAGTTAAGGAGTAAGCAATCATGTATGTCGCGTTCATGGATCTATTCGTGCATATGTGGTTTTGTCGCCTTTTCTGGAGCATTGGTATCGGTTAAAATTATATGAGTGTATCGGTAGTATATTAAATTCTAGAACTTGCTTTTGTAATGCATCCCGAGACCGCAAGTGAGATCGCATTCGTGTGATTAGAATTTGCTAAATGATAAGAGGCACTAGGATTAACCCTGTTTTAAACCTGTAATTTTTATCATGATCACCTCGATCATATAACTATCCCACACCCTTGCTATGCACTCATTTTTAGTGCAAGATACCCCTAGTACACCCCTTCGAGCCTATCCTTTTCGCGATTCTCGTAATTTTCTGGTGGATTTCGGATTATTAATGAAGAGCATTGTTTAAACCCTTAACCAATTGTTAGACCCAAATCGCCTTAGCCTTCCTTGTATGTACTAGCTTTTAGTACATTATTGTTTTAACCATAGTTAATTATTTGAGTACATGGTTGCTAAGCCTTTATCCTTGTATATACCATTTTAGGACGATTGGGACTCATGGTAGTATTTATTTTGCCGAAGAATGCGGAAGAAAAGTTAATTCATTACCCCCATATTTGTTTGATAGTCTCCATGTTATTTTGAGCCATCTCAATTCAGGTCATTCGTTTAGTTTTTGTCATTGAGTGTTAAAAACTCAAGTGTAGGGGTATATCTATAAACCTAAGTCATGTATTATTATGTTTAAAAAAATGGCAAGGCAAAAGTATACAAAAAAATCAAAAAAAATATTAAAGAGTAAAAAAATGTACGGGCTGGCATTTTGTTTATGT
The DNA here is from genome assembly GCA_026074375.1 of Tanacetum coccineum. Taxonomy (NCBI): domain Eukaryota; kingdom Viridiplantae; phylum Streptophyta; class Magnoliopsida; order Asterales; family Asteraceae; genus Tanacetum; species Tanacetum coccineum. The sequence goes on along the minus strand of BQNB010028401.1, from coordinate 19,423 downwards.
TTATCATAGAATCGAGAAAAGAAGAAGAAAAAGTTTAATGTAGAGTATTGTAATTCTTTGTCCATTGTGGTCGAGTCTTTGGCTTAGCAACCCATCCAACGTGTACTCCTTATAGATAATTACCTCACCACTTCACCCTCGAATTAACCTAAAAAGTCACCCCCAAGTATATCCCATCTGTTTTTGTTTTCGTTATTATTATCTTACACCTACACCTTACAACCCTTAAAGACCTCTTTGATAGTAATTCATAGGTGCTTACGCCATAGCGGTAGAGGTTTGATCCTTTATCAAGCTTATGGTAATTTATATACTATGACAGGTAATGAGCGTTATTTTCTCGTTTCCATTATTATTATAATTCATTATACACCCGAGAGAAAGAGAGAATCCAAACACTTATTGTGAGGTGCTAGTATATAATTTCTATGTTTTTAATTACGAGGTCTAGAAGGTCGTGTCATAAACTATCTTTGAAAAATAAGTTAAACGCCCCCGATACTACTATTCTCTGGGTAGAAAAACCCATTTACTTGAGGACAAGCAAATCCCAAGTGTAGGGGTATTTGATGAGGTGTCATTTTATACACTTTTTCGGGGTCATTTAACCCCATAAATCATGCATATATCTCCAAAATATGTGCTTAATCATTTATTTTTGTGTTTTTAGCATTTGGGAAGCTTTTAGAGGAAATACACGTGAATTGGGCTCATTTGGAGAAGAAACGGACGAGATTACAACTCTACACCAAATCTGATGAAGAATAGGCACACAGTGCATGGAGACGGCGTCACAATACTTTATGACGGCGTCATAGAAATCAAGACGGCGTCAGAACTTAACCGACATAGTGAAGCCCTAGAAGATTCGGCGGGGTGATGGCGTCAGGGTTATAAAGCGACGACGTCGCGCCTGTTTTCCTATATATACAAACTCGTTTTTAGGGTTTTAAGTGTGCAACTTTTGGGAGACAAACTTATTATTTAGGGTTCGAGTTTGGCAGTTGTTAAGGTCGTTTTTAGGGTGTTAAAACCCAGCAACGGGGCCAAAAACTTGATGCGGTCATTGTAAACGCAACAGGCTTTACAACTCCCTAGGCAGAGTACCTAATCGTTGCAGTGTACTATAGCAAGGACTCGGGGGTTGTTATCGTTCTCTAGGAGAATAGCGTGTGAAGGCTCAAACTAAACCTAACTAAGATCTAAGGGTTGAAAGAAGAATATTTTTTTTGTATTTTTATATTTTTATGGAAGCAAGTAAAATTCTGGTTTTGAGAGATGGTTTTGGTTTTAAACTAATTAAATCTAAACTATTTTGGTGAGAACTCGTATGGGTAAACAAACGTATTTACTTAATCATGCATTACTCCTTAGTTTGCTTCTCCTAATCCTATTGCTTTGTCACACTTGTGATGATCTGTGTAAGTATATCCTAAGTCATGAACAAATTACACAAATCTGCCGTCTATGTAATATTCTATTAAGGCAACGCACATGTAAAGTAGTATGAAGACTATTACAAGGCCCCTAAGAGTACATTACATGCATTAAAAACACTTAAGATAGATCAACCATATTAGGGGTAAGGTAGTATGAAGACTGTTACCGATGGTATCCTTTCTACACACTCGCGTTTCCCTAGATGTCTATGCTAATGTAATATATTATAGCCAGTTTTCTAGAGCCTAACGCGCATATCCATTACAAGAAGTAATATTAAAAGGATGTACAAACTAAGTTTTATGCAATCATAAGTAAATACTAATAGATCTAGCCTAGCATGTTAAAAAAGAAGCGAAGAACAAGAATTAATCAAACAACACATAGACATATTGAAAGATTAAGAGATAAAGTACTTCACTTGATTAAAACATGAATAATATGAGGTTACAAAAGGTTTAAGAACCCTAAAAACTGCTACAACTCGAACCCTAAGTATAAAGTTCGTATCCCAAAAGTTTCACACCTAAAACCCTTAAAACGAGTTTGTATATATAGAAAAATGACCGCGACAGCGTCGCTTTGTAATCTTGACGCCATCGCTTTGCCAAATCTTCTAGGGCTTTCTTGAGGCGGTTACGTTCTGACACAAAAATGTTGACGTCGTCACTTGCAAGTTCTGACGGCGTCGCTAGCAATTCAGACGCCGTCTCTAGACACTGTACGCACATCTTTGACCTTCTTTGTGTAAAGTTGCAATCTTGTCCCGTTTCTTCCCAAATTGAGTCCAGGTCACGTGTATATCCTCTAAAAGCTTCCCAAATGCTAAAAACACAAAAAGAAATGATTAAGCATGTATTTTGGGAAATTTTGCATGATTTAGGGGGTTAAATGACTCTGAAAAAGTGTATAAAATAATACCTCATCAATTTCACTTCACCATTATAACTATACAAGAAATAAGCTAGGAGAATAAGATAGAAAAGAGATAAGAGAAAAGAAAGAAATAAGAGAGGAAAGTGGAAGGATTGATTCAAGAGTGTGTTTGTGACAAATGAAACAACCAACACCCTATCCATCCTTGGAGAGGGGTATTTATACCACATAGAGGCCGACCTTGGTAAGGCTTATTAGGCCGAGTGGTGTTTTCCATTGGGTCGGGCTCGGGTTAACTTGGGATTAAGCCCAAGACGTATATAAGATTAGATTAAAGGAATGAGCCCGCTACCCTTTCTAGCCTATTACAACGTTTAATATATAAAGACAGGGATTCCTTGTTTGACTTAATATTTTAAAGCTAACACCACTAACCTAAAACACTTTCACTACACTCTCCCTAAATCTCTCATTAACTTAACTACATCAAAACATCATCACTCACATTATATTAATTATTACAATCTTTCTTCCAAAAATCATCATTTCATAAATACTGTCAATAGCATCAGTGAACCACACTCATATATCTAAGCCTCCAAAGATCCTCTTTTGCAAGAGGCAATGAAGAAAAAAAATTCAAGCTCTTGAACAAAACAAGACTTTGACATTCACTTCATTACCCTCGGCAAAATACGCATTTGTTGTAAATGTGTATTTAGAATCAAACTCAATGCAAATGGTAGCATTGAGAGATTTAAATCCAGACTTGTGGCAAAAGGTTTTATTCATAAGGTAGGAATAGATTTCAAAGAAACCTTTGCCCCAATGGCAAAGATGGTCACAGTCAAATGTCTTATCTCCATAGAAGTCAAGAACAACTGGCACATAAAGCAATTAGACATCAACAATGCTTTTCTTCATAAATAAAGAAGTGTACATGACAGTTCCACAAGGCTACCCTCACACTTTACCTCCCAACACTGTTCGTAAACTCACCAAATCCCTATATGGCCTAAAACAAGCAAACAGACAATGGTTTGAGAAGCCCACAACCTTCCTTCTACAACTTAGTTACAAACAAAGCTACAGAGACACTTCTTTATTTACCATCACATACAATGGAACCATTACCTCACTACTGTTCGATATGGATGATATACTACTAATAAGCAAAAACAACAACTTCATCACAGAGATCAAGACTAAACTTCATGACAAGTTCAGCATTAAGGATTTGGGTCCTCTGCACCACTACCTTGGTATTGAATTCCTAGGAAACTCTACTAGCTTGGCATTGACATAGAGAAAATATGCCTTAGAACTTCTTGAGTGTGCAAAAGTATTAGACATTAAACCAATTACCACACCAATGGATACCACTATCAAACTCAATGACACATATGGTTACCTCCTCCCTGATCCATCTACTTATAGACAACACAGGTTGGCAAACTCCTCTATCTTACCATCACCAGGCCTGATTTCTCATTTGTAGCTCAAGCACCCAGTCAATACTCCCACAGTCCAAGGTCATCTCACTGTAAAGCATTGATCAGAGTTCTTAGATGTATCAAGCTCTGCCGAGGACAAGGTCTATTTTTCCCTCAAAAGAACACTAATCATCTCACCCCCTACTGTGACAGTGACTGAGCTAGTTGTGCAACCACAAGAAGGTCTGTTACAGCGTATGCAGATTTTCTTGGCCACAGCTTAATTTCCTGGCAATCCAAAAAGCAAACAGTGGTCTTAAGGTCTTCTACGGAAGCTGAATATAGAGCCCTTGCAGACAGCACTTGTGAAATATCCTAGCTTAGATGTTTAATACTTGATCTTAGGATTACACTTCCCACTTCAAGCTTAGTGATGTGTGACAATGCTTCAACCATATCTCTGGCGAACAATCACATTCATCATGCCAGGAGTAAACACATAGAGATAGATTACCACTTTGTTAGAGATAAGATCAAGCAAGGTCAGATATCTCCATGTTTTGTCCCTTCAAGGTTCCAAATAGCTGATATTCTCACAAAACGTTTGTGTAGATATCTACACTTCAATTTCTTGTCCAAGTTAGGTATTTGTGATCCATATACAATGCTAACTTGTGGGGGGTAAAGTAAGTATACCTGCACAACCAGCAAATCAAAACACTCCACTAACAGAAGTCAAGACTGCTCAGAGTGTTCACAAGCTACTAAGTCCTCCCAAGATAAAGATTCTACTCAATAATAGTTTAGTTCAATGTAATTCAATGTAGCTTAATTTAGTCTTCACTATAGTGTAGTAGCTTAAGTTAATCAGTTAGTTTGATAGCTTAGTTGACTTTTATAGTTTGACTTTTACTCATGTATAAATACTTTAGTCTGTAATCTTTCTCAGTTAGTGAAATGAAACATTCTTTCCATTTCTCTCATTTCTCAATAACATCAAAGAAGTATTTTCAATATCACGGTTTAAGTGTCTATATATAAGTTTACATTCAAATAATATACTTGCTCCAACCGAAATATACCACAGAAATTCACACGTCTTATGTGACGCAGAACGAAAGCGATAAAAAAACCCTAACAAAAGACTAACACAATCACAGAAGATCATTTAGCGACTACAAGTCGATTTAATTGTTAGTACTTGATAAGTAAAAAACAATGATCTCAAACCCTATATGGGAAGATATTTATTTGGGAAAAGGTCTCCAAATTGAAGTAAAACAATGAACTAAAAAACCCTTAAAATACCATAATCAAACAATATACAGAAACTTAAAAATATCCCCTTAGGGATCGACAGCGACGTGGTTCACTTTACAGAAACTTCTTCATCACTCACGGTTGATCAATCACGACGAGGTGACCCTAAACAATTAATGTTGTAGTTGAGTCATTCCACAAGCTCTTCCACTCTATCCGTGTCCTCATTAGTATGAATCTAATCTAACTACCTAGAAAGCACATTAAAACTCGTTCCTCAAATACTCCTAAATAGGCAACTAACTACACTAATTGAATACAACATATAACAAGTTATCAGTGATGACGTATAGTACGAACACCAAGCTTACCAGGCTTAATTCATAATATACGCATATGGGCCCAGGCCCAATACAACAAATAGCCAGATTGCTAAGACTGACAAGGGTCACGCTCCGGATATTCCAAAGACGCACGTGAGTATCTTTAACGGCGCACCTTTGCGCCTCCACGGACATACACTGACTGCTGAAGATCACTCGCGTCCGCAGAGACGATTACACGTGGACCCTTGCCCGACAAAGGACCCACTTCAGCCACCAACAGTTACAAGCGAAATACTAGGAAACCCTAGTATTGGGCTTGCATACAAATAGGGGTCATTTCACACCCCAAAAAGGTACATTCTGTCTAATCATTAATACACTCGCACACTCTGACATTCTCTGACAAACATGTGTACTTACTCTTACGCCGGAGCTTAATCACGGGGTCCGCCCTGCGGTAAGGCTAACGGTTTGTTCTCATTTGTGCAGATTACCCCTCTATTACTTGGATTAGTATAAGGTCTACATCGCAGCCCACTCATTGGCCCAGCCCAATAAGTGATCCAAACCTATATTCACCCCCATACACAGCTTTTGTACTAACAAGTTGGCGCCATCCGTGGGACCGATATAACTGGAAAACCTTAAAAATTATCAACAATGGTGGAAAAGTGGAAGAAGATGAAAAAAGAAACAGTAGGGCATGAATTGGCTATTTATACCCATGGTATATTTAAGTCAGGTAAAGGTAAGATGATGACACGTGCCAGGACACTTCCCAATCAACGGCCTAAAAGTAGAGTAAAAAAGATAATGATAACAGCTGGGTATGGGACCCAGGCGGTCAAATCACACAGAATATAAGGGGACACAAAGAACCCACGTAACCAACAACAAGCTACAAAAACGGCGCAAAAGACCCGGAACAAGGCAGGAGCGGAAGAAGATATGATCACGGAACTCTAGTCTAGTAATGCTCACCGCACGCTATAATTGTACAACGTACGGTAAAGCAAACTAGACTGGGGGGACTTGATGACGTATAATACGAACACCAAGCTTACCAGGCTTAATTCATAATATACGCATATGGGCCCAGGCCCAATACAACAAATAGCCGGATTGCTAAGCCTGACAAGGGTCACGCTCCGGATATTCCAAAGACGCATGTGAGTATCTTTAACGGCGCACCTTTGTGCCTCCTCGGACATACACTGACTGCGGAAGATCACTCGCGTCCGCAGAGACGATTACACGTGGACCCTTGCCCGACAAGGGACCCACTCCAGCCACCAACAGTTACAAGCGAAATACTAGGAAACCCTAGTATTGGGCTTGCATATAAATAGGGGTCATTTCACACCCCAAAAATGTACATTCTGTCTAATCATTAATACACTCGAACACTCTGACATTCTCTGACAAACATGTGTACTTACTCTCACACCGAAGCTTAATCGCGGGGTCCGCCCTGCGGTAAGGCTAACGGTTTGTTCTCATTTGTGCAGATTACCCCTCTATTACTTGGATTAGTACAAGGTCTACATCGCAGCCCACTCATTGGCCCAGCCCAATAAGTGATCCAAACCTATATTCACCCCCATACGTAGCTTTTGTATTAACAATCAGCATAAACAAATTAAATGTAAAACATTCGAACAAGACTAATTATGTTTCTGAACCTTTTTGCTTGGTTTTTCATTGTAAACTGATAATTGATCTTAGAGAATGCGTTTTTGAAAAAAAATCGAACTCATTCTTATTACTGCCAAAAACATTGTTATATGATTGTTTTAGGTGATATATATCTAAATCATCATGGTATGTTTCAAAGTAAATAAACAAGTCCTCTTATATTTTTTGTTCTATAAACATTATTACATAGCATATATTAACAATTAATTTACAAACTGAATAATCAACACTCAATAAGAAACAAACATAAAGTGAATAAATGAAACTAATTCTACAAGCTATGATATGATCAATCAAAATAACCAAGACATGAAACTTCTTCTAGGAATATCTAGACATACTGATACCATCTTTACCTGAAACACTATCCTTGGAAGGATCTTACCTTGTCGTAGCAGATGAATTGCTGGGCAAATCTCCCTTGGCGGTAGATGTAAGACAACCTACTGCCAAAGGAGTAATCGCCCAGTAATGCATCCTTACATTGGAAAACCTTTCAATTGATTCACACTTTTACGATACTATCGTTATTTCTTGAGCAATTTATAGACCGAGAATTTGTGTACATATTCTTGTGCACACGGAATATCCTCAAAACAATTCTCATTGTACAACATTTTAAGCACATTGTGTGTTGAAAGCTATTATAGCGTGATTGATGACAATTGGTGGGGACCATCAGATTCAAGTTTTACCGACCTTTTGTGTTTTAAAGAGACAATGAAACGTAAGGGTAAAACTATCATTGGTATTATGTTGTCTTGGTTTTTTTTTTTGGTAATCATGGTTTCCGCTCTTTAGGCTGACTAATCCACGGGGTTTGAACCCACCGCCACATAGACTCAAACCAGGTAAAGCCCTCCCTTTTTAGGAGGTTGGCGTGGCCACTTCAGAGTTGTTTGCACCTAGCAGGAATCAAACTTGGGACCTCACACCTTTTAGTGTGACACTTGCAAGTCCTTTTACCACTAGCTGGGTGGTTATGTTGTCTTGGTTTCACACGTCTGTTAGATCGTTTAAATATGTAGACGGCATCAATATGAAAAATGAATAAAATAAAATGAGATATGAAGCATATATTCTTCACTGTAGTGGATGTCGCAACGATACGATCAGAAAAATGGGGAACGTAAAGTTCCAATGGGAAGATCAGGTTGTCATGTATTCACTTTAGCTACACTATAATGATAACTTATTATCATGATGATCATCCTTAATTCAACTTGAAATAATCGTCTCTAGTAGTTAAATTAACGAGCTAGTTTGCATACTTAATGCTTTTAATCAAGGGACCTAAACACATAAATAAAAAAGTTTAATCTTAATATTTCATATATCTGTTGTAAAATTCTGATTCTTGATCTTGTGTATAATATTTTCCGTACCTTGGCATATCTAATACACGGTGGAAAATGTATGCGAATGGGTTGTTTTGAGGCGAATGGAGCAAGCTAGAAAAGCATCTAGATCTCAAAAAGAGTAAAAGAGGTTGAGAATATGTTATATATACTTTAGAAAGGTTCCATAAGCCTAACAAGTATTGTACCTTGGTATATCCGATATACGAAGGGTGAGAAAAATGGCGCTTTGATGGATAGTTTTACATGACAAGTACATGCTTTAATTTGTCCGTATCATTACGATACAGCATCTTGAAATTAAGGAATAACACAAGACATGACAGATATCCTCAATCATCTACATTGGTATCTAGAAATAGTGCTATGTAGTTTTCTTGTATAGTTAGAAATCTGAAACCAGGATCTTTCACTGTACTGTGTTTGTATCATTTGTGTTCTTATTACACAAGCGCAAAAAATACAACTAGGAGGAACAAAGGTTACACTTTATCCGCTATGGTTTTTTGGCTTGTAAGAAGAAAAGAACATTAAAAACGAAGAGTAGTGTACGCTATATCATGTGTGCTTGGGTTCAACAATATTGCATATGTTACATCGAACAATTAACATAACAAGATAACAGATTATAACAGATAATATTTCGCACTTACTTCTGGTTATTGAGGTTAAAATAATAACCATATATCAGAGTGTTTGACGAATCCAGATTGATTAGAAAAATACTTAAAAGATATTGACCAAAAATGACCTTTTTGTACAGAAATGAGACATTCTGCGAAATTAGAGAAGTTTTAGTTAAGTTGGTACGTTAGGCCATTTCAATTTTCCATTAACAAAAATCTAAGACGAAAGGCCAAAACCCATTAAGTTATTCATGCCTATAAACAATTACCAGAGCTATAACGTTTCACGAAGAAACAAACTTTACAACAATGAACTTTGTGTCATTAGTCTGTTAATGATACACGTATAATGTGTTATTTGCATTAATTACTACACAATAACAAGAAGGCAGGATCGAGTTAGATTAACTACATCACAAGTAAAAAAAAGTGGTATCTTCCAAGCTGCAAGAGAAGCCATTAATCCAGCTCTAAGAAAAAGTGCAAATAACGAGACTAATTGATCCACCAAATTCTTTTTCATCCTCTTACTTAAGATACCTTCAACAATCATGGCTTTAGGGTTATTAGGATTGCAATATGAAGAGATACCACTCATATGCCGATACTTATATGAGCCACTATGGCAATTTAACAAGTCATTAACGTCGAACGAAGGATGCTGAATCTGGCATGTGAGGTGCAGCTAGCCAATGCAAACCCTTCAAAGAACAGATTGAAAGATAACGCGCCGATCAATGGTCTTATTGTACATGGACTTTGTGAAACGCCTAGTGATAGGCCGATGATTAATGAATGTGATCAAGTTCCAAAACCTGTATGAAGTGAACTGAGGTTGAGTGAGTTAAATGTTCTTCAAATGGTCATGTATGTGATTAGCTTCAAAACCATCTTCGTCCACACCGCACTATTTCCCAACCAAAACTACTACCGAATCCAAATCATCCGGATTTAATACTATAAATTTGGGACTGCTTTTCTTGTTTTCCCTCATAATACTGACTGCTAATGAAGTCAGCAAGCAATGTGGTCAAAGCAGCCATCATTGTAATGAAACCTGAAAGTGGAAGTTGGACCAAGGGATTCTTAGGAAGACAAGGGTTAGATAACACCGATGTGGCATCTGGTAGCATGTGCACAAAACCTGTAGTAAGGATAACACCAGCTGCGAAGGCTTTAGTGGCGATAAAGAAACTTGAGTCTGCTTTCAGAGGTGCCAATTCTTGCCAACCAACGGAACGGCAACTATAATGAATCCAGACAAAAGGATGGAAGTAATTGCCACAAATTTAAGAAGGAAAGAAGTGTTTTCATTCACTGCATGCTTCAAATACCGGTGAGTCACTGCAACTTGACATTTGATACAGAAAGATTCCTAGAAAGGGTCCCTATTATATATAAATCCAAATCTAAGTAAATATAAATTTTTGCTGCTTAAAACAGGAAATAATAAAAAAAACATTTGCTATAACAACGAAAATACTAGTGACTACAGATCCTGAGTTTTACATTCTTGCAAGTATTAATTAAGTGAAGTACCACAAAGATTCACCCCAGGTACAATAACTATGATCATAAAAGCAGGTAAATTGTTGATACGCAGCCGACAGTGGAGGGGCCAAGACGTACAGGAAGAGTATTTATTGCTCCAAAATGGCAACGAAATTTCGTAATGGATAAAGCCTAAAGACTTGGTTGCGGATAAGGATGATGAGGATTTAAAATAGTATTTAGTTTGTTTGGTTTCATTGGTTAATAAACATTAGTATCATATTATTAGGCTTTCTTTTAGGATTTGATAAACTTATTTTACAAGTATTTATAGGATGAATGAAATCACCAATCGGCAGATTAGATTTATCAAGTTCTCTCCTTTTCTCTTTTGCTGGAGTTCGTGTTCACTTGAAGAACACAGGAAGGTTCCTAGTTGATCTTATCAATTGGTGCTTTCATTGCCATTGGACGAAACCGCCATCCGCTTGTTGTTGAAGGAACAAGCCGATTCTTTTACTCATCAGATCGAGCTCTTGATGCAGGAATTACAGAACACTCGCACCTTGGCATTGACGGGTAATCGCCATAGCAACGGTGGAGGTGACCGAGACGGGATTCCCCGATCTATGCGTCTTGACGTACCCAAGTTTCAGGGCTCTGATCCTGAAAGTTGGATCTTTGTCATTAACGAGTATTTTACTCTTCATGCGACTCCAAACGAGCAGCGTCTCCGGATCATCGGATTTAATTTAGAAGGCGACGCATCCGAATGGTTTCGTTGGATGACTCGTAACAACCTCATCAAAACATGGGAGGAATTCATTACAGTTTGATTGATAATGGTAGCACGCATAATTTTGTACAACCTTCGTTGATTGAGCAATTAAAGTTACCGATTACACCCACCAAACCATTTAAGGTGTACATTGGGAGTGGAGCAACGTTGCTCTGTGATCATGTGTGTGACCAGGTCACTCTCACGCTGCAGGGGTTCACTGTTACTGTTGATTTATTTGTACTTCCTATGCAAGGAGCTGAGGTGGTACTTGGAATCCAGTGGCTACAGAAATTGGGCACGTTACCCACGATTATGCTCACCAGACTATGGAGTTTGCGGTCAACAACAAGAAGCATATGTTAAAAGGGGATGATGCGCTGCGGTTTAAGAAGACTGGGTTCCATCATATGCAAGCCTTGTGGGACACTGATGAAATCTATGGTGTGTACGAGATCCACAAACTACAACCTGACCAAGCAAAAGATGATGACACTACTTCCAAGACAGCCACACCGATCCATCCAGAAATTGATGCACTTCTGGATCGGTACCAAGAACTCTTCGCGGAACCGACTAGCCTACCACCACATCGGGTAATTGATCATAGAATTTATTTATTTCTAGATACCAAGCCTGTTAATGTCCGCCCATACCGCTACCCTCATTACCAGAAGGCCGAAATGGAGAAGTTGGTCAAGGAGATGTTGGACCAAGGAATTATCCGATTTAGTCACAGCCCTTTCTCATCTCCGGTCTTGTTGGTTAAAAAGAAAGATGGAAATTACCGTTTTTGTGTCGACTATCGGGCATTAAATGCTGTGACCGTCAAGGATAAGTTTCCCATACCAACAGCTGATGAGATGTTCGACGAATTGGGTGGAGCGATTGTGTTTACTAAACTGGATTTGCGAGCCGGATACCACCAAATCCGCGTTCATGACCGGGATATATATAAGACAGCATTCCGAACACATGACGGACACTACGAGTTTCTCGTGATGCCATTTGGGCTTACGAACGCACCCTCGACTTTCCAAGCCACCATGAATCGTATCTTTTCTCCTTATTTACGCAAGTTCGTTATAGTTTTCTTTGATGACATATTAATTTATAGCTCATCTCTCACAGCTCATGTTGAGCACTTGCAGTGTGTGTTCCTTTGTTTACAGGAATATAAGTTTTATGTGAAAAGATTCAAATGTGTCTTCGGGGCAGCCTCACTTGAGTACCTCGGGCATATTATTTCAGAGAATGGGGTGGAAATGGAACCCAAAAAGGTCAAAGCTGTAACAACATGGCCAGTTCCTAAAACTCAAAAACAGGTGCGGAGTTTTCTAGGACTCGCGGGTTACTACAGGCGTTTCATTCAAGGGTATGCATCCTTAGCTGTCCCTCTGTCCTATTTGCTCCAAAAAGACGGCTTCCGTTAGGGGGAACATGAACACAAGGCTTTCGCAGACTTAAAGCACCAGTTTTTCGTAGCACCAGTCCTTAGCCTACCAGATTTTGAGGAGGTTTTTGTTGTCGAGACTGATGCGTCCGGTGATGGTATAGGGGTTGTCCTATTGCAAAAGGACCGACCAATTTGTTTCTTTAGTCGTAAATTGGGTGCAAGAATGAAGCTGGCAGCCACTTATCAAAAGGAGTTGTATGCCATTGTCGAGGCGGTGTATAAGTGGAGGCAGTATTTGATCGGGCGACGGTTCCTAATACAAGGAGTTAATGCAACAGGTGATCCAAACTCCGGTTCAACAACAGTATGTCTGCAAGCTCATGGGGTTCAATTTCGATATTGAGTATAAACCGGGAGCCACCAACATTGTAGCTGATGCTTTGTCTCGCATGCATAGCGAGGATGATCTCGAGGTAGCATCATTCATGTCCCTTAGCCGGCCAATTAGCGGGTTGTTAGAGAGTCTTAAGGAAGAACACCGAACACTTGAGGAGGTGTCGGTCTTGATTCAACGGCTACAACAAGGTGAAGTCATAGAGGGGTTTCGGGTTCAAGATGGGTTGCTGATTTTTCAGGATCGTTACTATGTAGGTCTTGAGTCCAAACTTAAACTTCCGCTACTCAAGGAGTTTCATAAGACACGGAGTGCTGGGCATTATGCTACCAAGAAAATGATGGTGGGATTATCTGCTATTTTTTATTGGAAGGGTATGAGGAAGATGGATGATTTTGTGAGAACTTGTTTGGTCTGTCAACAGACAAAGTATTCCACCCAGGCTCCTGGTGGATTACTTCAGCCCTTACCGATTCCTGAGGCGGTATAGGAAGAGGTGTCTATGGATTTTATCACGGGGTTGCCCATGTCTAAAGGGCTTACGATGATTTTTGTGGTGGTCGATAAGCTCACTAAGTATGCTCATTTTGGCTCACTTCCCACTAGTTACAATGCTCATCGAGTGGCCGAGTTATTCATGGATATCGTTGTCAAACATCACGGGTTCCCTAAGGCGGTGGTGTCAGATCAGGATGCAATTTTTGTTAGCCAATTCTGGAGTAGTTTATTCAAACTAAGTGGTACTCAATTGAAATATAGTACCGCCTACCACCTGTAGACGGATGGGCAAACGGAGGTGGTTAATCGGGGCCTGGAGCAGTATTTGCGAGCGATGGTGTCGGGGCAACCTCAACAGTGGTCCAATACTTGGGTTGGGCTGAATTTTGTTATAATTCAAGCTATCACAGTAGCATCCGCAAGTCACTTTATCAAGCTTTATATCGAAAATTACCCCTTTCTCTTATTCCATATCCACCCGAAAAATCTAAATTGGCATCCCTTAAAGATATGTTGGTGGAACGAGACATGTTGATCCGTCACCTCAAAGACAATTTGGCAGTCGCTAAGAATCGGATGGAGACTCATGCTAATCAGAAAAGGCGTGAGGTGGAATTCTCGGTGGGAGACAAGGTGCTGTCAAGTTGCGTCCTTACCGATAGATTTCGGTTGCTAAACGGCTCTCTAACAAGTTGTTAAAGCGTTTTTATGGACCTTTCGAGGTCAGCGAACGCTTTGGTAAGGTGGCGTATCGGTTAATTTTACCCAAAATAAGTAAAATTCATCCCGTTTTTCATGTGTCGGTGTTGTGACGGTATAACGGAGAGGTAGAAGCTGGAGGAGTTCATGCGTTGCCTGTTGACTTTGAGGAGGGCAGTTCTATTGAGCAGCCATTATCCATCTGTGGGGTCAGAAGTGTGTTATCTCAAGGGAAGCCGGGACTCAGTTCTGGTACATTGGACAATATCTACCAGAAAATGCCAAACAGGCTAGCATGCGTGAATTCAACTAGCTTAGCCCTGATTAATCTTCACCTTGAGGATTAAGAGGTGTTATTAGAAGAAGAAGGGAATGAACGCAGCCCGAACAGTGGAGGGGCCAAGACGTACATGAAGAGTATATGTTACTCCAAAATGGCAACGAGATTTCGTAATGGATAAGGCCTAAAGACTTGGTTGCGGATAAGGAATTGATAAATAGTAAAGTAAAATCAAAAAAAAATAAAAAAAAATAAAAAAAAAAAAAAATAAACGGATGGAAAAAAAGAAATAGTAAGATAATAACTAAATCCAAAAAAAAAAAAAAGAACGTATATAAAAGATAGAACTTGCAAACAAATTTCTTATGAACAACAAAGACATTACTCTTGTGTTTGTGACAAGGATTGTTCAAAGCCGTTGGATTTATTAGATGGCTAAGTTATGTTAATTTGATCGTTGACCGTTGACCGTTGACCGTTGACCGTTGACCGTTGACTGTTGACTTATTCGGCCCAAACCTAATTGTGGGTTTGGGTCCATTATGTTTTAGGGTTTGAATTGCTTACTTATTAAGCTATGTATTTAGTATAAATACATAGCCAATCTTCATTATGTAATCACAAAAACACAATCAATATTATATTATCTTTGCTATTTTACATGGTATCGGAGCTTTAGGTTCTAACCCAACACAAAATAGTTGTCCTCCGGTCATCGGCTACTCGTCGATGATTCGGAGGGATCCCGACCTATTTACTTTTTTCGCTTTATAATTTTGTGTTTTAATAGTCTTTTTATCCATTTCAAATAAAAAACCTAGAAAATCAAAAACTATAGCCGTCATAACACTTCTCATACATGTTGATTTAGCCATCAACAAAAAAAATTGTGTCATCAGCATTACTCTTTGTTTTACCGCCGGAGAAGATTGTCGTTTTTTCGCAAATAGTTGGTCGTAACATTGTTGTTCCTACCTAAAGGCAAAGCAAGCCATGACGTAAAAAAAACGTCACGCAAAGGAGGAAGCCGCAAGCGATAAACAACTATGCCGCAAAATACAGTTATGATTCCGTTCCAACAAAGAACAACGAAGATGACAGAAGAAGATAAGAAGAAGCGGCTTTCAACATATGTTACAGTTTGTCCGTTCAAATGTCTGCCGCTCAAACTGCGGGGGAGTATTAGATGGCTAAGTTATGTTAATTTGACCGTTGACCGTTGACTTATTCGGCCCAAACCTAATTGTGGGTTTGGGTCCATTATGTTTTAGGGTTTGAATTGCTTACTTATTAAGCTATGTATTTAGTATAAATACATAGCCAATCTTCATTACGTAATCACAAAAACACAATCAATATTATATTATCTTTGCTATTTTACAGGATTATGAGCAACTAATTAACAAAAAGCGCACAATCATAGAAGAACAAAGGAAATGAGGGCCGTTGGATAAATTGAAAGGGCGCTGAATGTTTAGGCTTGCCTCCATACCATGGATCGTTCAGCACAAAACAGATCGTTCAGAGGCTCTTTTAGTCCCTACCAAACACTCTAAATGATGATGGTTTCAGCGTTCAATTCTGAATGGTCTGAGAGGCTATCAAACAGCCCCTTAATGAAGTAGACGGCAAGTTAATGTAAGAAAAATGTTTTAGCATTTTTGGGATGTGAATTGTTTTCAAAACACACATCTTAAGCTCCTTGACATGGTGAAAGTTTCAATCCTTTCAACATCTCTTCTACTTCGTCATACATGTTATAAGAAAGAACGCCCTTCATATAAGTTAACTCAGCAAAAGCTTAGATAACATCAGCGAACCGCCAATTGTTAACGACAAAATATAAGGAGCATTAATTTTGATAATATGTGCAGTATTGGAACCTCGTTCACTATCCCAGCGAACACCAAGCTCTTAACACTCTTTGAACTAATATCAATCCGTCTAAAACCATAACCATACCACAAGTTCAAAGTTTCCAACACAGGACTTCCGGATAATATATTCTGAATCAAATCTTAGTCTAATTTCCCAAAAATATAGACAAACTCTTAAGTTTAGTCCAACTAATGGCACCGGTTGGTTTAAATATACATCCGCGCAAATTCAAATGAGAAAAAACATTTATTGACGAAACATATCTGATCTAAGTTATGCTCAGATACTAAAGTCTGAGTCCTTAATGTTAAATCAAACTTCATCACATTACGATTAACAGCGTAACGAATCCATTTGTTTACTTGTGATTCAAACTGAATATCGTATTTGGTATTAAGTATGAATTTGTTGAGGTTAGTTGGCAACATTGAGTTAAGGTTTTGTCAACAAACGAAAAGAAAACGATGCGTTAAGATTGTCAGTATTAGGATGATGGAAAATGAGGTCAAGAACTTTAGGCCAAAGATGTCTCCATCTTTCGGAAAGTGTACCTGTTCGAATAGCCTCTTTTGTGGAGCCTAAACGAGACAGAATTTCAAGTAATAAGCGATCTTGTAAGCCACTGATCCTGTCCTCTTCAAAAAAATGAAAAAAATTTAAAATTTTTCAAAAATAAAATAAGTGTTTTGTCACAATTTTAACTTTCCTGCTCGGTAGAATAAGAATAAATTTTGACCCGATCAAGCGTGTTGAGCTCTAGCTTGTTCCTTAACGTTTAAGCTAAGCGTTCACAGAAATTCGCGAAGAACGAAAAATGATAGAGTTAATTATGAGTTAGGATGCTAAACAAGGATTAGTTGGAAATCTTAAGAGCTCATGTATGTAATTTGTGGATTTTTCTCCCATAAGCTTCTAACCGGATTAATATACGTGCTATTTTTGGAGATTAAACTTAAATCAACAATTTTTATGTAGTGTATATCAAAAATTTTAGTCTTAGTTCAAATTTATACTTGAATTTTTCAAAAAGAAGTCTTCTCTATATAAAGTTTATATGTTTAAAAAAAATTTGAAAAATGAAAAATATAATAAATATAAACCGTGGGCTGATAAAAGTTTGTTGTATCTTGCCGGCTCACCACCGATGTTGCAGCCTTCTAAAAGGTCAAGGGTTACAATTGCATTAATGTTATAATATTAAGTGTGAATTAATAAATAGATCTCTTTTTGTTAAATTTAAATATGCTTTTGAAATTTGACTATTCTATTTTAAGTTTTTAAATAAGCTATGTGTATACGGGAAACCTAAGAGTGTTTGAAACCTAAGGCCCGTGAGTCCCGATACTAGTCTCTGTGGGGTGTCAAAAGCCTGGTCACTTAGCCGCAAGGTTGGGATGTGCCGAGACGAAAGTCACTACATGGGATGATCTCGTCTTCAAACTCATTATTCTCGGGTGGAAGGTGAAGCATAAATTTTGCAAAACGTTGATCCAAGGTTGAAATTCAAATTAGCACATTCACCTAATATATGATAATTGTTGGGAGTGAAAAGTTCACAAGTTGCAAATATGAGTAGTGTTATCATCTTAATTGATATTTAAATGTGATTTCGTTTTAAGCTTGGTTTGGATAAGTGAAAAGTCAGGAACGATGAATTTATCCTTTTTTGGGGCATTCTCGGATCGAAATGCATCTTATTCTATGATCCCTAACGGTTATGAAAATAACGAAAGTCAAATTAGTTAGTTGCTAAAATATAAAAAAAATTGAGAAAATAGGAAAAATGCAAAAATATTAGTGGTAATAAGTGTATATCTTTAAAAATGGTAAAAATGGGGATTCTCTAAACTATTGATTCTTTAATTCATCTCGATGAACACTTAGCTACTTTTCGAGGTAATGAGTCGAGGGGGATCAAGATTCTTAGTTTTCTAAGTGCTCTCTTATCAGCATTATGTGAGGACACGACAATATCTTAGTATGAAGGATTTTGGTATGCGTTTAATTACACATACCTTTGACCACTAAAATCGGACTTAAATGACTAAAAACATACCAAAAATACATTGTATTTGTATGTTTTGCATTTGTATTGTGTAGGTAATGGATATCTAAGAAAAGGACAAAAATAGAAGCCAAATCGATAAAGCACAAGAACGGAAAGAGCGTAAAGAGAAGTCAAAATCAAAGCCAAGTCAAAAATTCAAAGTCAACAAAGTCAAGTAAAAGTCAACCCCGAGAAGTGGATTTGGAAGAGCATCAAAAACAGAACCCGAAAACCTAAACTGCCAAAAGTGGGCCCACCCGTACCCACCTAGTAGGCCCGGGACAGCCCACTTATATCTTAAAAAGCCTCAAGACTTTAAAAAGGCCTAAGTCCTTCTAAAACCATACGCGGCCCAACACAAGCCCAACACTATCCCTGTTAACACCCTCATTCTCCCGTTACCCTTTTATAACACCCCCGTTAGGCACGGTGCAAACCATTCCCAAACTCCAAGGACCAAAGTTGCACACATCAAGGACTAAATTTGCAACACACTTACACACTTTTAGGGGCTTGTTATGCAAATTTCCCAAACTTCAAATCACCCGGGAACAACTGTACATCTTCTTCAGTTCCCTGTCTCCATTACCAGCCAAATTCACCCCCAACACTGTTCCTCTTTCTTCTCCACTTTGTCTACACACCCCACAGCTTATCCTACCAACTGCTACCTTGGTAATCCCTTGCATTTCTATTCGTCTATGAAAGAGGACAAAGAATGAATGGACAAGATCATTGAGATTGGGGACTACTCAAAATGGAGGGCTAAGATTGATTTGAGACTTACCTCACGCTAGAAGCACAACTTGAGCCCTCTCAGCAAAGAAGCACATGACCTAGAATATTCTTAAGCTTAGTATAAATAGGTTCCTTGTAAGCCCCGAATGAGGCATTTAGTCTTTTTATCTAGTTAATGTTTTCTTTCAGCAAAAAATTAGTGTTACCTTT